>ML105239.1:104151-181131 GCA_003697995.1 Taxidea taxus jeffersonii | reverse complement strand
AAAAAAAAAAATCTACCTGAGGTAGACCTTTGTAAGACATATGAACAAGAAAAATTTCTAGGGACGCCTGGGTGGCTCAGTTGGTTAAGCGGCTGCCTTCGGCTCAGGTCATGATCCCAGCGTCCTGGGATCAAGTCCCACATCGGGCTCCTTGCTCGGCAGGGAGTCTGCTCATCCCTCTGCCTCTCTGCCTGTGCTCACTCTCTCTAACTAATAAATAAATAAAATCTTTTAAAAAATCATAAAAAAAAGAAAAATTTCTAAAAGTTGTGTAGTTACAGTGAAACCAAATAAACTTAACTTCGCTCTAGCCTGATTCCATCACTGTCCACCAACGTCCTTATCTGTCAATACTACAGTAACTGAAAAAGCAAAAAAAAGTAGAAACCATGACCACCACCAAGAAAATAAAAATCTAAAACATCTAAAAAATTAACTCAAATAACAAGAAACATAATCCATTTAAAATCATTCTTTTTTCCTTCCTTTTTAGTAAAGACTGAGAGCTACTATTTTCTAAATGGTAAGAACTATCATTATTTTCTTACAAAGATCTTCTCTATTTATGTTGAAATAAAGCAACACTGTCATAATGATTAAATTAGTAAACTAGATCCCTCACATAATGATCTATAATTTTCAGACAAGAAATTTTTAAAAATTTTCAGGTTATAGAATAGTATTTCTGGACAAACCTAACAAGGCAGTAGTTGTAAAACACCCTCAAACTTCCAAACACCCTCAGTCTCAGTACAATGCTGTGTTGTACACTCATCTAAAACTAAGAGAAAGCATTGTGGGTTGGTCACAACTCAAATTCCTTATTACAACGAGGACTGCCTAAGGATTTTACCACTAACCTCCGCCATTCAAATAACTAGGAAGACTCTCTCTCTAGGTCACTGCTCTCCAAAACCAGTGATTTTCAGATTTGTTAGGAAGGATATTTCTTAGAACTTCCGGATTCTTATAGGATTCCTCCACTCTGAAGTTATTCTTTCCACCTAGACAAAATTAGATCATTTAACTCAAAAGAATAATAATAATTGAAAGCTATAAAAATATGACTCTATAGTTTTGTCTACTGCAGCAATTCACCTAGTCCAGATAGAGAAACAAAAATATTAGGAAGAAATCCTGTAAGTTAAGAAGTCTGTTTTATGTTCAGGTTAGTAAAGATGTTTTCTACTGCATAATCAGCAAACATTTACAGAGAGCCCACTACGAACTAACGCTATGTTAGGTACAGCTTATTCATCTAATCGAGAACCCTGAGATCATTATTCCCATTTTATAAAATAGGAAACAAGTTAAGATTAAGGTCACCTGCCCAAGATTCAGTTAGTAAGATTTAGCAAACATGTTTAAAACCGTGAAAGAATGCTTGAACCAAGGCTTATGTTCATTCCACTAAGCCAACCTGTCTTCCAACAAGGCATAACTAAGGATCTTATGGCAGAAAGAGAAATGAAAGACACACGTGACAGTCGCAGGAAACCATTAAAACTATCTCTTTGATATATAAGCACCTTCTTAAGATAGAGGCCACCCTTCTTTCTCAGATGCCTAAACACCACCACCTTCCTTCCACTCAGGGCCATGGACCATGGGTCCAGGCCCTGTCCAAAAAAAGAAAAAAAAAATCTTTTAGACTGCACCCAGCAAAGTAAAATAAATGATAGGAGATTTTTTCCTAGGCCCCTTTTAGGAAAAAGAAGGCACACCATATCACCCCCACACCCCAAAACTCATGCACACAATCTAATTGCTTTTGCCCATTAGTTACAAAGTGCTCTTTAAAGCTGTATTTGAATCTGTAAATGTAGCTCTATATTACATACAAATACAAGTATTTTGACAGTTTAAATTGATAAGATTTAAAGCAAACAATGAAATCAAATTCTAGACTATAACCCGAAGTCACTACCCAACTTCGTAATCTCATTTCCTTATCAATTCTCAACACAACTGCAAAATAAATATTATCTATTATTATCTATTACTGAATCTTACTTTGTGCCAGGCCTTGCTAAATGTTTTACATATGAAACCTGATTTCATTGTTAAAAAAAAATTATGATGTAGATTCTATTTTTTTAGGATTTTATTTATAGATTTTATTTATTTATTTGTCAGAGAGAGAGAGAGAGAGAGAGAGAGAGCACACAAGCAGGTAGAGTGGCAGGCAGAGGTAGAGAGAGAAGCAGGCTCCCTGCCGAGCAAGGAGCCTTATGCAGGACTCGATCCCAGGACCATGGGATCATGACCTGAGCCAAAGGCAGCAGCTTAACCAACTAAGATACCCAGGCGTCCCTAGATTCTATTTTAAAGATGAAGAAATGGGGTTCAGAAACCATGCTACGCTGCCTCTCAAGCACTACCCATCTGATACATAATTTCTCTGAACACGCAGAATCACACTCCTAGGGCAGTGGAAATCACATAGTCCTGTAATCAAAACTACAGATTTTTGCATTTGAGGCAAATATAAGGAATAATATTAGTATCAATAAAGAACATTAAGAAATAGATCATTTCAGCACAAACTCAAAGCCAACTTGACAACAAAACAGCTGCATAAATTTGAGTAAAATCCAGTTAATGTAACAGCCCAGGTTCAATAGTTAGACTATACAAATTCTACATCTACCACTGCCTAGCTATGTAATCTTGAGCAAATTTACTTAATGTCTTTAAATCTCACTTACCTCATTCGGAAAAGGGGATTTTAAATGGTACCCCAATTTTATAGGATTATGTAAGGATTACAGAGATAATGCATGTTAAATGTTTCAAGATATGTCTGACATCTCTAAGTGAGTACTTAGTGTGTTACTCTTATTAGCTATTAAACAACTTTCTGTTATCAATTTTAAGAAGCTTAAATAGGCTAACTTCATCATGAGTTAAGTATAACAAAAGCAAGGAGATCAGCAATCATTACAGATATTCAAATTCAAATCTTTACTCAATTTAAGTTAGAGTACTCACAGGTTAAACTATCTTTCAAACCAAAACATACCAAAGGCTGGTTACATGAAGAAGGATGCATCTCCATCTCTTTTTTGGTGCCAAGAAAACCATTCTCTAACTTCTCAAAGGACAGGAACAGGGTCAGTAGTATTTAAAGTGTGGCAGGCAGACCCCTGAGAGTTCTGAGACTTTCAGATCTTTGAGGTCAAATCTACTTTCATTAATACCTAAGATGTTATTGGCTTTTTTAACTCATTCACTTCCAAATGTATTTAACTTTTGACTATATAACTTGTGATGATGCCATTATTTCAATGGCTGATACAACTATGTTTATGCTTTTAAAATTTATCAGTTTTAATTTCTTTTTTTAAAAATACTGGATTTTTTTTTAAGATTTTATTTATTTGAGAGAGAGAGCACACGAGCAGGGAGAAGGGGCGAGGGAGAGGAAGAAATAGACACCCCTTTGAGCAGGGAGCCCGATGCAAGGCTCGGTCCCAGAACTCTGTGATCATGACCTGAGCAGAAGGCAGACACTTAATCAACTGAGCCACTCAGGCGCCCCCTCAGTTTTAATTTCTAATGCAATAAATATCAATAAACAGAATTTATATAACAAAAACTATTTGAGGTCTTTGATAATTTTCAAGAGTATAAAAGGGTCCTAAGACCAAAATCTGAAAACTGCTGCTCTAAGTGGTCAGAAAAGTAATGAGCCATGAAAAAAACGAATAGATTCAACCAGAAAGCTTTAGAGGTATTCTTTTCTAATTCTCTTATTTTATTTTTTTTTTAAGATTTTATTTATTTATTTGACAGACAGAGATCGCAAGTAGGCAGAGAGGCAGGCAGAGACAGAGAGAGGGGGAAGCAGGCTCCCGGCTGAGCAGAGAGCCTGATGTGGGGCTCGATCCCAGGACCCTGGGATCATGACCTGAGCCGAAGGCAGAGGCTTTAACCTACTGAGCTACCCAGGCGCCCCTCTAATTCTCTTATTTTAGAGCTTCAGAAACTGATTCTAGAAATTTAGGTACCCTGCCTAACATCTAAGGAAGGGAAGAGCTGAATTAGAAGGGAGATCTTAAGACTCCCAGATTCTCTTTAATAAGTCATAAGCATGGCATATGAAAAACGTGCCTCAAAGGGTATTGTAAATATTCATTAACACTGGTAAAGTGCTTATTTTAGCACCTGACACCCAGCAGATACTCAATAAACACTAGTAGTACATGACAGAGAACCAAACCTCTGCTTAAATTACCTTTAGAGATTGGCAGCCTCCAGCATCTAGACAACATGTTGCACTTCTTGATCAATTTTATATTTGCTTCTTCCCTTACTGAAGTTGAAATTCTCCCTCCTTGAATTTCTACCCAGTATGGCCTGACTGCTACACAAATGAAATTTAATCCTAATGCTATGTAGCTTATTTTTCAAGCATAACAACCCTGATTTCATTAAATCATTCCTGATAGGGCATGACTTGAACTCCCTCACCATCCTAAGAGCTCCAACTGACAACTACTCTCAAAGTGTAACTCTCAAAACTGAACAGTCTTCCACATGTGGTCTCAGCATACTTTAGATCTCTGGTTTTCCTTCCTCTGGATACTGTTGATCTATTAAAGTAATCAGTCTTTCTAATCTTACAGAGCTCCCTGTTCTACTGTATACAGTGTTTTAAAAAAAAACATGCAGCTTGCTTTCTAAGATGTCTTGGCTCTATTCTCCCCAACTTTCATTCAGCACCTCTCTTTCCTTTGTCCCTAATTCCATGCAATTTTGATACCATTCCCACAGTTTCTCCTTTAGTGTGAGGAGGCCCTCCTTTGAAAGAGCCCTGGTAGGTAGTTTTGAGAGTTCATAGGGGTTAAACTACCCTTGCCTTTTATAGTCCTCACTGAGGGCCCTGCACTCATTCATTGTTAGAGTAAGCAAAGGACCTATCAGTTTCATCCCTTAGCTGGCCAGCTGGCTTTTCCAGTTAACTATCTGAGGGATCTCCTGTTGACAAGTTTGACCCCCCACTGCTTCACTTTTGCTTTTTCCTACTAAATAACACTGATTGATATATTCAGGTCTTGGGTTTATTGGTGTTTTGCCCTTACCCAGTTGTATTTTAGGGTTCAGGGAATACAATGTCATGGGTAAATGTTGCCCACAGGTTCTTTGTTCTGGTACTTTATCTACTTATACGTAAATTCAGAAAGACACAAACACTGGATTGCTGTCTTCTTCCCAGATTTTTCTGCTTTAAGTTAACTTAAAGTTTCAAGCTAACATTTTAAGCAGCTATCTCATAAAACAGGAAGTAATATTTAAAAGTTTTAAATAATATAATAATGTTACTATTACATAGAGATGAGGTTTGATAAAGGAAACTACAGTTTTTTTATGAATACGAAGATACTTTTTAAACTTTTTGAATATCAAATGTTGAAAATCTAAGTCTACTGTTAAGAGCAAATTAAACAATACAAATGTAAGTGCTTTCTTTTTTTTTTTAAGATTTTATTTATTTATTTGATAGAGATCACACAAGCAGGCAGAGAGGCAGGCAGAGAGGGGAGGGGAGAAGCAGGCTCCCTGCCGAGCAGAGAGCCCGATGTGGGACTCCATCCCAGGATGCTGGGATCATGACCGGAGCCGAAGGCAGCAGCCTAACCCACTGAGCCACCCAGGCGTCCCTGGAAGTACTTTCTAAAGAGAAAATCTCTGTTAATTATGCAGGTATTATCGTTCTTTGGCCCTGGTAACCCAGCATGAAGGTGAGATTCTTCCCTCTGGTATGAAAGGCAGTAATTACTTAAAGGGACTGCCAGTTGTCCATACTGTTACATTAAAAGCAAATACAGATCATCCTGGGAATATATTACTATCACAATTTTCCCCCCTGAAAAGGTTTCTGCTTTTCCCTCTTTCTTGAAAGACTGCTTCACTGGGTATGGATATATGACTGACACTTTTCTTTCAGCAAACTGAAGATATTACTCCACTGTCTTCAGGCTTCCACTGTTGCTATCAAAATTCAACCAAATGCCAAACTGCTGTTCCTTTTTAATGAAACTATCTTTCCTCTGTAGTTGTTTTTAAAATATTTTCTTTACCCTGACTGTTCTATGTATTCTACACTATGATGCATCTACATGTGAATTCATTTTTACTTCTCCTGCTTAAGATCCATCAAGCTTCCTGAATGAGCTTCAATGGTTCTAGAAAATTCATAGCTATTATCTTTTGAAATATTTATTCTCCATTCTTTTTATCATCTCTTTTTGAAATTCCAATTAAATGTGCTAGACTTTTACATTCTTTTTTCCACATCTCAACCTTTCTTTTTTTATTTCATCGACTTGCCTCTCCAGCTGCATTCTTCCTTGGAACTTTATCTGTAGAATTCTCTGAGCCTCAGGTTAAATTTACATTGCTCCAGAGAAAACTCAGGTTTTTTAGCTAGTTGCTCAGAAACACTACCACCTCTGATTACCAATTCAAGTTCATTGCTTGAGGATTTCAGAGCTACACAGAGCTCTATGTGATAAGCTACTTACGCTTACAAATTCAGGAGATGGGGGAGGATCCTGCCTCTCCTTTATCCAAAACTAAAACTGAGACTGTACAGTGAGAGGTCCCTCACTGTACATTTTGTGTAGTATTTTCTGTTCATCCTTATAGAACCTTTTAGGCTCCCACTTTATATGTAGGTCTCATATTAGATGCCCATCTTATAGGGCCATCTTTCTAACCTGCCTCCTTGCCCAGCACTTAAGGCAACCCTTAAATTAGAAGCCCAAGGTCTCCACCTTCCAAAAAACTCCCAGGGTCTCTTGTTTTAGCCATTGTGGATTTATTTCTTGTCATGTAAGCACTATGTTGATCAGTAAATTTATCTACCTATCTATATCTTTACTTTATCTGGCATTTTGGTTGCTTCATTTGAGACAGTTTTCACAATACCTATTTGGTGGTATTCCACACTACTGCCAGGAACAGAAGTCATAATCAATCCCTTGCAGGGAGACCTTATATGATTTTACAAAGAATGTAATATTTAAAGTGAGTACTAAAGTACTATTAGGTAGCACTCTGGGGTGGAGAAGGAAAAACATATTACAAAAGTAGCTAAATAAAGAAAGATGTGTGAGATGTTTGGTTTTGCTGAGCTGAAAACCGAACTGCAGGGTACAGAATTACTAGAAATGAAAGTGATGGACTAGAGAGGCTCAAGACACATGGGATCCAACTCCTGAGACTCTCTGTATGCTATGATAAGGAAGATAAACTTGAGACTGGCAGTCACCAAAGGGCTATAAGCACAGAGCTAACACTGTCATATCTACGTAACAAAAAGATTACTCTGACAGAAATGAAAGAGAGCAAATGGAAGAGACAAAGTAGAGCCTTGCTATTCAAAATCTGGTCTTCCACCAGCAGTGTACTGTCATCACCTGGAGCTTCTTAGAAATGTAAAATCTCATGCCTCACACCAGATCTACCCAATTAGAATCTACATTTTTAACAAGAACCCTAGCGATACATCTGTAAAGTCAACTGATGTCAAAACAATGATCTGCAAAATGAGTGAACATTAGCTGTATTTTAAATTTCAAGAAAAAAGTCTTAATTATTCTGAAGTGACGTGATATTCATTTAATGTTCAATGTTGTTTTATTTGCCTAATAACAAGCTATTAATATCATAGATCCTTAATAGGTTTAAATTTGTTGGGTTTATATTTGAGGTTTTGACATTACTGACTTACGATATGTAGTGATCAGTTATTTAGTTGTGACATAAATTTGAACCCATTAATATGTTGCTAAGAACAAAACTTTATTGAACAGCAGCAGACTATTCAGAATCAAAGTAGCTTTTTATTTTTCCACTCATTGTTACACATGCAGTAACTCTATAGGAGGATTGTTTTTTTAAAAAGTAGAGCGGGGGGGCACCTGGGTGGCTCAGTGGGTTAAAGCCTCTGCCTTGGGCTCAGGTCATGATCCCAGGGTCCTGGGATAGAGCCCCACATCAGGCTCTCCGCTCAGCAGGGAGCCTGCTTTCTCCTCTCTCTCTGCCTGCCTCTCTGCCTACTTGTGATCTCTGTCAAATAAATAAATAGAACCTTAAAAAAAATAAAAATAAAAAATAAAAAAGTAGAGGGGGTGGGGAGAACCCTTCTGTTTAATGATGGATGTAAAAAGGTCTAAGAATCTGATGCTTTTAATTAAAAAATTATCATAAGAAATGGAGGGAGTTCTAAGCTATAAAGCTATTCTGCATTTTAGATGTTTCATTTAACGTCTCTAGATACATTCCTATTTAATGTCAAGTGCATAATATATTTAAACCACTTTATTAAATTTAATAAATATTATACTAGTTCAAATTTTAGAAGAATGTTTTTTTTAAAAAGCCTTACTCTCAAAGTAAGCTGCATCAAAATCACGGGTGTGGGGCAGGGGGGTGGGGAGGGGGTTAAATGCAGAAACTTGAGACCTCATCTAGATCCACTGAATCCCAGTCTGCATTTTTAATAATAAGCAGCTTCCCAGTAATTCTGTGGGCATTCAAGTTGTTTTTTCCCAAATGCAGGAACCATAAGTATTCATTTACTGACCCTTTTATTTGAATATACGACTTATACTAAAAACTGCCAGTATCAGATCAAAATATAGAACCCTCTGATAAACCCCCTCTAGTGACTCTAGAAGCTAGCCCTCTATTCTAGAAATTAGAATATACAATGGAGAAAGGACACTCTATTCACTTAAATGGTGCTGGGAAAACTGAATAGCCAAATGTGAAAGACTCAAACTAGGACCCTATCTTACACCATACACAAAAATCAATTCAAGTGGATTAAAGACTTAAATGTAAATCTGAAACCATAAAATTCCTAGAAGAAAACACAGAGAGTAAGCTCTCTGACATAGATCTTAACAATTTTTTTGGGCTTAACAACAAAAGCAAAAGCAACAAAATAAAAAATAAACAAGTGGGACAACATCAAACTGAAAAGCTTCTGCACAGCAAAGGAAATCATCAACAAAGGAAAAGACAACTTATGAAATGAGAGAAAATATTTGCAAATTACATATATCTGGTAAGGACTTATAATATCTAAAATATATAAATAAGTCATATAACACAATAGCAAAAAAAATCTGATCAGATTATAGGAAGAGTAACAGAACTTCAAAAGAAGACAAATGGCCAACAGGTACGTGAAAAGGTGCTCTACATCATAGTCATCAGAGCAATGCAAATCACAACCACAATGAGATATCGCCTCACACCTGTTAGAATGGCTATCATCAAAGACAAGTGACAATGACTGTTTAGGAGGATGTGGAAAAAAGGAACCATCATGCACTGTTGGTAGAAATGCAAACTGGCACAGCCACTACGGAAAACAGTATGGAGGTTCCTCAAAATATTAAAAATGGAATTACTATATGACTTGACAATCCCACTTATGGGTATATAACCAAAGGAAATGAAAACAGGGTATCAAAAGATATTCACTGCAGCATTATTCACAATAGCCAAGATATAAAAACAACTTAGTGTACATCAATGGATGAATACACACTTGTATGTATAGGCACACATACGTGCGAGGACACACACATGTTCTCTCCCAGACACATACAAAAGAAGAGAAGTATGTGAGGTTATGGATGTGTTAATTATCTTTCACAATGTATATATATGTAAAATCACCTTTCACAATGTATGCATATATAAAATCACAATGTACACTTTAAATATCCTACAATTTTATATGTTGATTATACCTTAATAAAGCTGAAATAAAAGAACATTTTGATACTCCAGAACCCCCTCTAGTAACTACTTCCAGAAACTAGCTCTTGACCCACAATAGTAACTACCATAACTTTTAACATCATGGTTCAATTTTGCCTACTTCTGAACTCTATACAAAAGAAATAATGAGTTTATACTCTATTTGGAGGTCTGTCTGCTCAGCATTGTGTCTTTAATTTGTTTACATTATTTACCTCTATCGATTCATTTTCACTCTCCCTCCTGTAATAGTTTCTAAAATACCAAGAATAAAAAAATACCATTTATATGCTCTACCTCTGATGGGCATTTGTATGCCATTGCATCTGTTTGTAAAACATAATGCTATTACAGATTAGACAGAAAAATCAGGGCGGGGACGCCTGGGTGGCTCAGTTGGTTAAGCAGCTGCCTACGCCTCAGGTCATGATCCCAGCGTCCTGGGATCGAGTCCCACATCGGGCTCCTTGCTCGGCAGGGAGCCTGCTTCTCCCTCTGCCTCTGCCTGCCTCTGTCTGCCTGTGCTCCCTCGCTCTCTAACAAATAAATAAATAAAGTCTTAAAAAAAAAAAAAAAGAAAAATCAGGGCACCTGGGTGGCTCAGTTGGTTAAACATCTACTTTCGGCTCAGGTCATGATCCTGGGGTCCTGGGATCAAGGCCCATGTCATAGGGCTCCGGGCTCAGTGGGGAGTTTGCTTCTCCCTCCCCCTTCCTCCCCACTCAGCCTCAATCTCTCTCAAATAAATAAATAAAATCTTTAAAAAAAAGAAGGGGAGGGGCGCCTGGGTGGCTCAGTGGGTTAAGCCTCTGCCTTCGGCTCAGGTCATGGTCCCAGGGTCCTGGGATGGAGCCCCGCATCAGGCTCTCTGCTCAACAGGGAGCCTGCTTCCCCCTCTCTCTCTGCCTGCCTCTCTGCCTCCTTTCGAGCTCGCGCGCTCTCTCTCTCTCTGTCAAATCAATCAATCAATCAATCAATCAATCGTTATTAAAAAGAAGGGGAAGGAAGGAAGGAGGGAATACAGGCAGGCAGGCAAGCCAAAAGTAAGGTCTGTACCCTTGATATATTTGACAAGTTTTTGTTTTTCTAATCTAAAATTTCAAAAATTACCATTGCTTAATTACCACTGATAATGTATAGGGTTTCAGCTTTCAAATACAGTTCTAAAAGTTCAATTAGAGTATGCTGGAGTAATAGAGCATTACTCCTTTTCCTAAATGAACTACAGCACTAAGAAATCAAATGACAAGGGGAAGCATTTCTTTATAAAATCATTTGTTAGTAAATGAAAACGAAATGAGAGAATCAGAACTACATCATTTTGCAACTGCTAGTAAGTGAATGGATGGAAGCACCTAACATGGCAAAAGGAGGGATGCCAGACGCTAGGTGACTTCTAATGAAATAACATATGACCCACTAGACTGAGGGGTCAAACCAAGTCTAATAAAGCCTCTAGATCCAGCTGCCAGCTTGAGGAAATAAAAAGGACAGATGAATGTGTTGATGAACTGCACTATATGTAAATAATCAGTCAAATCTAGACTCTGAAAAACAAGTCAAACATAAATTTTAAGAGAAAGAAAGTATGGAAAATAAATATACAGATTAAAAAGAGTTTAAAAGAAACAGCAACTGTTTTTAAAATGGTCAAGACTAAACAACAGTATCCAGGGAGACATAATTGGGTAAGAGAATTACAAACACAAGGAAATGATTACTGTTATGAGTAATTTAGAGGAAAGGAGTTTCTTTAAGAAGGAATATTACTGCTTCAGGGTACACAGGGAAGCATCTGGCATAGCTGGCAAATTTCTATGCATTGAGAGTTGTGTGGTAGTTACAAGAATGTATTACCTTAATACACTAAGGTCTATGCTTATTTTATAGAGTTTTCTACACCTGTATTTGACAATCTTAAAAAGTTGAGATTATAGATAAAATCTGCTAATCCAGTAAGAACTCCCCTACAGAATCATCAGGAATGGGCTGGTGTCACCTAGATTATTTCCAACAATCATTTTCATTCCAAATTGTCACAGTAAGTAGGATCTCAAAATAAAGCAGAAGGAGAATTTGACAAAGTATCTTAAATGCCTGTCTTGATGATTCTAATGGAAACTATTCAGAAGAATATTCAGACTCACTGGTCCTGCTGCAACATAATAGCTTCCAAATTTCAAAAACTCAACAAATTTGGGACTGCAACACATAGTCTGAACCCAATTAATTTACTTTAAGAAACCTCTTCACTCTACTATTCATTCCACAAGCAGTGTGCTAAACAGTAATTCACTTGTGCAGCTGAGAAACAAGCCACAGCTGCCAGATCACTTTGTTTTTCTGGATTTCTTCTAATGTCAAAGAGGCCATAAAAACTCTAACTATAAGGTGCCAGGATATCACTTTTACTATATAAATATGAGACTTTAATTTCTCTTTAAAAATTAAGTATGTGTGTGTGAAAAAATACAAAGCCATAATCACCTTATTTCTTAAAAAGTCACCTCAATTTCAATTAGCAATCTGAAGAAATTTTTGGTGTCTCATTTTACAGTTACAAAGTCCAATTTTTCCAAAATTTGAAACTCCTGATTATATTAAAACATAGTTATATAGACACTCTTTTGAGGTATATGCTCTATTTCTTTCTCCTACCATTCTAAGCAAAATTTAATCAAGAAATTACAATGAATTACCAACTACATGCTAGGCAATGAAGCAGATGCACCACATGTACAAAAACAACAATCACACCCTTAAGAAAGCTTGAAATCCAGTTGATACAAGTTAGTACTTTGTATTATCAAAAAATTACTTGATTTTGTGTTATGCTCTGGATACAGGACAGAAGTTCCAAGAAGACTTATGTAACCAGAAAGAGAATACAACTCTGCACATGAAAGACATTCAATAAATACTAATGGAAGGAACAAACAAATGAACAAAGACAACTGGTGCAGAATTTAAGTAGCGTCCTCAACAACTAGCAACAAAAAATTTGCTCCCTGCCAAAAGAAGAGTCCTAAAATTTGAAAACTCACCTACAATATTTCATACATTCTAACAGGCACACATTTTCTTCATATTTTAGCTTCTCAGAAATTGATGGCACGCCATCATTTAAATAGCAGTTTTTTCTTTTCTAGTAGTTAAAATAATTATGTACCCCAAGTTTCTCAGATTTGATCAAACATATCTACTAAACAGAAATATGTCTTAGTATATAAAATGATTCCAAAAGCAATCACTTACTACATGCAAATTTGGATACCTAATCTCAATTTTTATAAGTAACAGTTCAAAAGCTTAATGGAAGCCAGACACCTTGCAATGTCAAATCTTGAGTTCTGATCCTTAAAATTTCAAAACATAAAAGAACATAATTACAACCCAATACAAACTCATACAACACATCTTCCATAAAATCCCATGCACAGTCTCCAACATTACTGTAAAACTTAGTGTGAGGTAAAAACCAGAAGGTAATATAAATAAATCTCAGATACAGAAATACTGAAGACAGTCCTCCTTTCTTACACAAAGAGATAGGAAGATGGGAAAAAGAAAGTAATCTATTGCTGTGTTTCTATCTGTAAATAGGAGAATATAATAATCACTGAAAAATTAGAAGTTTTACTGAAAAACAAGTAGAAAGGGATTAATTTTGTATTAACCAAGTTAATTTCATATTTCTTTATAAACTAAAGAAAAACTAATATGGTCAACATAATGCAGTAGTATAAAACAGGCAACCTGGTATATTTTATTTTGACTAGAGGAGATGCCATTTTTTAAATAAAATAAACAATTAATTTGCCAATGTCTAAATACTATCACTTAGCTGGGGAAATGTTTTATCATCTGCTAGAAAAGTGCAAACTGGCACAAATTAAACTGCTGACACAACCTTAAGTGAAGCACCCTTCACTCAAAAGCAGCATGACTCTAATCAGAGCAAAAACTTACATTGAGTAAAGAGCTTCCCTACCAATGTTTTATCATCACTATATCAATATCTAAATAGAAAAGAATATGAACAAGTGAAACATATTAATCAGTTAAGGGAAGAATAAACCTTAAATAAACCTTGAATAAACCTTTAAAGAAGAATCTGCATGTGTGTGTGTGTGTGTGCCCATGAGTATGGGTATATGTCCTCACAGCTCTATTTCTGAACCTATAAATGGGTTTTGTTTTACTTTTGCTTTTCTGCATATAAAACTAAAAGTTGGAATTATGGTATTCAGTGAATCTGACTTTTGCTACATACAGAGATAACCTTGGGCAAGTCACTTAATCTTGCGGTCTCAAGTCTCATTACTAATAGAGGAAATAATATTTGCACTAAGTATCAGCTATGTGCCAATCACTGCACTAGATGTTTTATATACATCTCTTAATCTTCAAAAGAATCCTACCAGATAATTAGTATTAGTCTCACATAACCAAAACTCAGTCTCCTAAATTTGATTCAACCACAAGTCTGCTTCACTCCAAAGTTCCCTTCCTTTACTATTTGGTAATAATAATGCCTAAGTTAATACCTAAGCTATTCAGAATAGAGCATAATTCTGACAAAAAGATGACATCATCTACATGGCCTATTTTAAAACAAAAAGCTATACAAATGTAAGGGACAAATAGTACTCTAATGATAAAGCTATTCTATCACATCATTCTGCTCCCCATGTGGGAGAAATGCTTTGCACTTACTAATAGCACAAGGAAAAAATATAAACATGTATAAATTCAATACAGGAAGTATTAATGACAAATCAATGGGGCAAGAGACTACAGTCTACTTTTCTACAAAACACATTTCTATAGCGGAAATTCGTTCATTGGTTCATCATTAAGGGATGAGGTCAGTATAATGTGAAAGTCACATTTGTTCACAAAGATTTTCTCTAACACAGCAATGTTTTAAAGTCATTAGGGATGAGCCTTCTCACAGAGAGAGAGAGAGAGAGAGCTTTAGCAATATATGATGACCTTAAGAAAAAACAAAAACAAAACAAAACAAAAAACTAAACTCCTTTAGAAGCAAGTAGAGGCTGGTTAATGGCTTCAAGAACTGCAAGGCTTTCCACAATGCTCAACTATCTGATGGAGCTAGGAGTACAGATACAGAAGTCATGGAAGTATTTCCCCCTTTTTTTTTCCTTAAGGGGGGGCAGAGGACAGTAAAGAGAACTAAATAAGAAAGTCTGACATCCTAGGTCAGAATTTTTAATTTTGACCATTTATCTTAAGTGGAACTGGACCTATATCTCAAAGGAGAAGGCATAAATTCTAGGACTCGGGATTAAGTAACTGATGTCAGGTAAATCTTCAACTGTATTACTATTTTTATCAGAATTGTTACCAGTTTTGTTAGTATACAGATTATAAAAGTTGCATAGGTTTCTGAGAGGCTTGTCCCTATTTTAAGAGTCTAATTTTGCACAAGCTTAGTTTTTTTTCCAGAGATACATATATTGCTTTGTAAAAGAACTGCCTGTATTATGGATACATAAAGAAACCCAGTTTCACTACGTACTTTATTTAGACCAAGCCTAACTTCTTCTATTTGCTGTTATGGGTTAAAATCAATCTGCACTGATAGGTTACAATTTATTGCTACTAAACAACTTAAGAATTACTTTGTCAGATAAAAATATTGCCCATTTTTATTTCTGCTTTAAGTAACACTAATAAAGAGTTGGAGTTAAATATCTGAAATGAATACAAATTAGTAATAACATAAAATACAGATTATATTAACAAAGGTAGAAGACCTCAAAAATTATGCTAAGTTAAATTAAAATTCTAGCACATACTATACATTAAGAATAGTATTTTGAGGGGCACCTGGGTGGCTCAGCGGGTTAAAGCCGCTGCCTTCGGCTCGGGTCATGATCCCATGGTCGTGGGATCGAGCCCCACATCAGGCTCTCTGCTCTGCAGTCAGCCTGCTTTCTCCTCTGTCTCTCTCTGCCTCTCTGCCTACTTGTGATCTCTATCAAATGAATAAATAAATAAATAAAAATCTAAAAAAAAAAAGAATAGTATTTTGAGTCCGTTTTTTCAGTTTTATAATAATGTCACAAGGAGGATGGCATTCATTACAATAATAATGCAGGTTTTTCCCTTAGGAGTGATCTTTTTAGTTTACAGCACAGCACACACACTTGAATTATTATCTTTATGAAATTTTTAAAGTATTAAAGAAAAAACAGTATTTACCCACTTTGTTGATCAAAGAGAATACATTTCTTTACTAAGACAAACAACAACAAAAACTGACTTTAGCACTTAAATATCTGTCTGCAACATGTGTCTAAAACTTTCTAACAATTTAATAATGCCAAATCCTAACCAAAATTTAATTTCGGTAATAAAAGTTATTAAAAATTAAGAGCTCTTAAATTTTTTTACCTGAAGTTTTACTATTAAGAATATTTTTAAAATTTCATTTTAATTCCAGTGTAGTTAACATATAGTGTTATAGTAGTTTCAGATATATAATAAAATGATTCAACAATTCCATATATTGCTCAGTGCTCAACAAGATAAGCATACTCTAAATCCCCTTCACCTATTTTACCCATCCTCCTACCTACCTCCCCTCTGGTAACCACCAGTTTGTTCTCTAGAGTTAAGAGTCTGGTTTTTTCCTGTCCCTTTTATTTTGTTCATTTGTTTTGTTTCTTAAATTCTACATATGAACAAAATCACATAATATTTGTCTTTCTCTGTTTTATTTCACTTGCAAATGGCAAGACCACATTCTTTATTACAGCTGAGTAATATTCCATTATATAAATATACCATCTCCTTTATCCATTCATCTAACAATGGACACTTGGTACATTAGGAATTTCAATATAGTTTTTATGATGCTCTGAAACAGACACATCCTGAAGTATCAAATCACTTAAGTCAGAAATAGGAGAACATGCTCACCACTTGAAAAACAGGAGAAAACGTTTAAGAGTTAGTGGAAAGGGGAAGAAAACCCTATCTGTTTTATACTAAATGTCAGTTGGACCTTGACCATTAGTACCACCTGCTAGTCTTTCTGCCATTTCATATTTATTGCTATAACACTCTGAATCAAATTCAGGCTCAGGTATTATCAAAAGGTCAATAACTGCTCTGAGTATAGATGATTTGCTTTCAAAAACTTTTCACTATCGAACATGTTCCTTTATGTAAAATTTTTAAGATATAAGTAGCAAAATCATCTTTCCTATTGAAAGAAATAAAATAAAAATACCAACCAAGAACATTTTCCACTCTGATCAAAAAGAGGTATCAAAACTAAGCTGTCCTACATAAAATAAAATGTCTACTAAACAACTAGAATTTATACTGCTAAATGGGTATTTTACTATCCCTATTGAGAGGGCTGAAGTTTTCAGAGCTGTGCTCTGGCCTATTTTCAACATCTTATACCCAAAGGTTTTATTCCCTTGCCCCTTTCTTCCCTTCTGTCTCTGAAGAAAAAAAAAAAAAAAAAAGGTGATCCCTATCACCTTCATGACTAATATAACCAGTCCTTCTGATTTTGTCTATTCCTACACTTCTTCCAGAAACTTGCTCATCCCCTTCCATCTCAAAAGTTTAATTTCTTTAGTCTCATCTTTGCTTCCCCTTCCATGAACAATCACAAGTATATGGATTAGTTTTTGGATGCAAAACAATGTACATAAGTGAAGTCTTATAAATAGGAAGGGAGTCATTTCAACTATATAGATTTGAAAAATAATAAAATTCAGTTTTCTTTTCAATTCACTCTTCAATAGCTCCAGTCATAAAATGAAAATAAAGGAGGAAACAAAAGCCAGTAACATAAAATATGTAATGAGCAAAGGTAAGTGGCAGTGATTTCTTACATTTCTCAATAACCTAGGATTTCTTGGATATGCCAAATTGTATGTAAAAATTATCCCAGATATTATTCTAAGAAATGAATTTTAAACAGCACTCTCGGGGCACCTGGTTGGCTCAGTCACCTGAGCTTCAGACTCTTGATTTCGGCTCAGGTCATGGTCTCGGCGTGGTGAGATCGAGCCCTATATAAGGCTCCAATGCTCAGCAGGGAATGTGCTTGAGATTCTCTCCCTTTGTCCCTCCACCCGCCACCCTGTGCATGCACGCACTCTCTCTCTCTCAAATAAATAAATAAATCTTTTTTAAAAAGGCACTCTTTATAAGATGAACTGCTATGGCTTTCAACAACCAGTCAACTCCAAAATTTAGGAATAAACTTCCTTCCTATATAGAAACATAGACAGAACATGTTGCAAACCTTTTGCTTATTTTAGTTTTTCATTTAGAAATTAATCTGTGCTCACTTCGGCAGTACATATACTAAAATTAGAAATTAAACTAATCTGTTTCTTTTTATTGACAAAGAGGAAGAGTGCGCACATGCACAGCAGGGGCAGAGGGAGAGAATCTTCAGCAGGCTCACCTCCCAGCACAGAGCTCAACACGGAATTCCATTTCATGACACTGAGATCATAACCTGAGCCAAAATACAGAGTCCTACACTTAACCAACCAAGCCACCCAGGCACCCCCTAAACTAATCTGTTTCTTAAACATTATCTTCAAAAGGTTAACACTGTGATTTTAAATCTCAGGGTAAAGAACAACATTTTCTTCCTACACAGTGTAATCTCAATCAGAATTCTGAGACTTTTCCTCCAAAGTTTGTTATTTTATATGGTTACATCTTAAACATACTGATAAAAAAAACTATAAAATTAAGAAACTTATAAATGTGGAAGCATGAAAGAAACAGAAAGGATATACTTGTAACTCTTAACTTTTGTATCACTTTCTTCTTTCAGCTTGAAATAACTTCTGTTATTTTCTTGATTATTTTCACAAAATTTAAGTCATGTTCAGTCTTATCCCTAGACACTAAAAGATATCACTTATTATATATAAATTACAACTTACAGTAATCTAATCTAATAGCATCTTGATCCAATGACAATGCTGCATTATAGACTACTTTCTACAATCCCCATAGGTGCCAGACCATAATTACTCATGTCAATTTGTACACACACAGTAGTTCTGATTTAAAGAGACAGGACACAATTTACTATAAAGCCCAGAGTAATGATTTTACCTGGCAACGAACATGGAGATAAGTTCTAGGAAATCCAGGAATAAAATCTATGGCCTTTTTGACCCAATTCAGTTTTACAACCTGCTTTTCCTTTGATGCATTCCCCTTCCAATTCCTACTTTCCTCTTCTGGGATCTTCCACTGCCTAATTCATATACACAATTTAGTAACTATGAAACTCTTCTTCTCTCAGGCCTTACCCTTTCTTTGCTAAAATGCTACTGCTTTTAGGTTTCTGACTTCTCCTTTCTCATTCTACATACTCTCCTCAAGCTACTATATGTACTCTCATTGCTTCAACTGCCACCTACAAGTGATGGTTCTCAAATTTCAATGTGATTAAAGAAGACTTAAGGGGCAAAAGTGCTTATTAATATTAACATGTACATTCCCAGGACCTATGATAAGAATAAAATCTATGGATCCTTCTAAACTCATTTATTCTAAGGTACGTTCTTAATTACCTCTTACCACTACTCTCAAACATAATTAACAACTTTAAGTTCCAACAGCTTTTATTCCATACCTATGTTCTGAACTACCTTATTAAATTCTTTTGTTGTCTGCCTTTCCCATTAGGACTATAAACTCCCAGAAGGCAATTTTGGGCTTTTCCTTCTTAGGATTTCCAGTGATCTGTACAAGAAACTAGCTATTAGCAGGCTATTTGTAAATGCCAGAAATCACACATGTAATATCCAGATTAGAGGATAAAAGTTATTGAATAACAAAACAATAAATAAATTGAATAGCAAAAACAATAAATACTTATTCATTATCTATTTTGCTCCGCTCTTTGACAGTATGAATTACAAAGGATTATACTACAGTTCTCCTTGTTTTCCATTTATGAATACATATATACATTTCATAAGGACCTGGATAATGCCAAAGAACAATGGTTTTGAAGTATGAATTACTGCAGTAAAAACCCAGATCTGCCTGCCACTTAATACGATCACAGGTAAGCTTACAATGGTCTCAATTCTAAAATGAAGATTATACTTAATGAATAGGTTTCAGGTAACAATTAAAAGAGGTAACAAAGATAAACCATTCAATATTTGTCATCTGATAATCAAAACACGGTAGATACTCTTCTTATTAAGCCATAATCTTAAAAGCAAACTGATGGGGTGTCTAGGTGGTGAAGTCAGTTAAGCATCTGACTCTTGATTTTGGCTCAGGTCATGATCTCAGGGTTGTGAGATCCAGTCCTCCGATGGGCTCCACACTCAGTGTGGAGTCTGCTTGGAAGACTCTCCCTCTCCCTTCCTCCCTCAAATAAATAAATAAATAAATCTTTAAAAAAAAAAAAAGGCAAACCATTAAAGCAAATGAGAGTAAAAAGGAATATCTCCCTTTCAGATAAATACAAAACTTTTTAAAACTAAAGATAATATACAGATTACTAACTTTAAAAAAATCTACTCAGTTTCACCAATTAATTAAAATCACATTAATTTATAATTAGCTTAATTTAAAAATTTGGTGATTTTAATTAATTTAAAATTTTAAGCCAAAAACCAAGACAGAGCATTTTTTTTTCCTTAAAGTGGCTACTCAACCAACTCCTGCATATAGATAGTGGACTTTAAGCCCGCTGACAAGAAAAACTTGCAAAATTGATATTTTTCTTCATTTTAAAAAGAGTGTACTTTTCCATTGCTAAAAATTTGTTAGGTAGATACAGGTATATATGCACATTTGCATAAAAATACTCAAGAGCAAATGAAAGACTTTAGAGAATCAGTATAGCTGAGGTCCTTACGCTTGCTTAAAAGAAATTTACAGAAGTTTTACTTGGTGCTTTCCACAGAAGGTTAGCAATCCTTTCCAATAACTGGTTTTGTTAGCAACTTAGTTTGCTCTATTATAAAGGTCAAAACTAGGACCTAGTTGAAAATTTGAAAAGTAGGGGTGCCTGGGTGGCTCAGTTGGTTGGGTGGCTGCCTTCGGCTCAGGTCGTGATCCCAGGGTCCTGGGATCGAGCCCTGCATCGGGTTCTCTGCTCGGTGGTGAGCCTGTTTCTCCCTTTCCCTCTGCCTGCCTCTCTGCCTACTTATGTTCTGTCAAATAAATAAATAAAATCTTAAAAAAAAAAAAAAAGAAAATTTGAAAAGTATAGTCCTATAAAGCAGAAATACTTTAAGTTATCTATAATCTCATCACCCAGAGATAATTACTTCATAAATTTCTTGTATTTCCTTCTGGTTTCCCTCTAAATAATGTGTAACAAATACATATTTTCAAAACTAATAGATTAAATTACATAAAAATGCAGATACTCAACTACTTACTGACCTACAAAAATGGCAATTTCACATAGTTCAACTTCATACCATATGCACTACGTGTACAGATATATAAATACAATTTTGTATTCTTTTCAAACTTTACAATATCACGAACATTCTTCTACATCTTCAATATTCTTCCCAACATGATATTTTAAGACTGCATGGTGGCTCAAACAAATGGATATATTTACCCATCCCTGATATCTGAAACTGAATTATTTCCTGTGTTTCACCTCTACAAATAAATGATGCTGGTATGAACATTCTTGTGCCTAAGTCTTTCCATAAATCTCTGATTTATATCCGTAGGATAAATTCCTAGAGATAGGTTTACTGAGTCAAAGATTATGAGCATTTTAAATACTACTTAAATATGTTCCTAAAATGTTACCATGAAAAAAATTAGCATTAGCAATTTACATTTCACCATTAGTATATGAGATTGCTAACACCATTTCAAAACTTTTTTTTAACAGTGTGAGAGATGATTTTACAAATCGTCTATGGTTTATAAATTAATTCTTAGAGAAAGGAAAGCAGGCAGGCAACATGGAAAGGTAAAAACAGGAGCACATTTCAGTTATCAGTGGTTCTCAGAATTTGGTATGCCTAAGAATCATCCAAGAGGCTTGTTTAAAAATGAATGTCCCTGGATCCTGTTCCCAGTGATTCGGTCAAGAGGTTCTGATGTAGGTTTGTACTTATAACTACCACAAATGACACAGATGCAAAGTGATCTCTGAACTATACTTTGAGAAATGTTCTTGCAAACAAAGTACAAATGCTTTATATGAATAATTATCGCAACAATGAAAGTAGACTCCAAATAGCTAAGTAAGAGATGAATACATCAGTTATTTCTTATTCAAGATACAAATAATAGGTGATCACATAAAGTCTTCAGACCAAAACTTGGCTTCACCTCTGCAGTTACTGCTTAATTAAAAGTGCATATACTTTAAAGATATATTAAAGTATTTTACCACAATTAAAAAACATATATATCTTATGCTCAGTTTCTTCTATAGCAAAACATATATACTATATATATAAGTGTGTGTGTGTATATATATGTATATATATATACTTATTACATATATATTTTAAAGACTTATTTATTTGAGAGAGAGAGAGCAAGCAGAGGGAGAGGGAGACAAGCAGACTCCCTGCAGAGCAGGGCTTGATCCCAGGACCCTGAAATCATGACCTGAGCTGAAATCAACAGTCAGACACTTAAATGACTGAGGCACCCATACATATTTTTAAGTACAAATTTTAACATTGGTTCTGTTATTTCCTAGCTGTGTGATTTAAAGTAAATCATATAACCTCTCTGAGCCTCAGTTTCTTCACCTTTAAAAATGACAATAAGAGGGGTACCTGGGTGGCTCCGTTGGCTAAGTATCTTCCTTCAACTCAGGTCATGATCCTGGGGTTGTGGGACTGAGCCCTGTGTTGGGCCCTACTCAGCTCTCCTCTGCCACTATCCCTCCTATGCTCTCTCACTCTATCAAATAAATAAATAAAATCTCTTTTAAAATGACAGTAAGAATACCTATCTCATAAATGACACAGTTAATAAAGAAGTACATATGGTTCAAATTAAGAGTTCAATAAATGTTTGTTATAATTATTATGATATGATCATCAGTTTGAAAGCACGTGGTTCAACCAATCCACCAACCACTTTGCTTAGGCAAAAAAGAGACCTGTATACAGCTTATACTGTATAATATGTATCTGATAGGCCATATGTAGGAAGAGCACTACTAACAAAAAAACCTACCCTTAAAAAAATTAATAAAATAAAATACGCTAAGAACTGAAATAAACCCTTTAACAACATTGTTAGAGAGCACAGGAAAAATTGGCAGTGCTAGAATTTAATCCCAAATTTGTTCTTTTAAACATCTAGAGAATACTAGATATGAAAAAGATAAACCATTTTCTTAGCAAAAATATGCAACGTTTCCACCCCCCAAAAAAGGGACATGGAAAGTGAATGGAAACATTTCATTATCACCTAGAACCTGATTCTTTCAGAAATTTCATCCTTCTTCTTAACTCCCAACTTTGATGGCTTCGAGGTCAGGTATTATAATACCTCACACTAGTACGAGTAAATTGATTTCTTTTTCAACATTTTAGGAGTATGTTTAAGGAACTTAAGTAAAAATGTTCATACATAAACTGTCAAGGTCATCAAGCAGATTAATGACAAAGCCTAATTAAATCCAGACCTTTAAATGCTTGATCCAGTACCCTTAAGAAAGGCGGTTCTATTAGGGCTTAAACTTTACAAAGTCTAATGCAGAACAATCACAGTATCTTCTACCTCTTATAACCAATCGTTTTTAAAAAGTGGTCAACATTTCTGATACTTGCTTTCCTCCTATTCACTTAACACACTGCAAAAAGCTTTCATATACTCCACTCCAGTGATACTTATATCAATGATTAATCTGTTGTTTATCTATCATTTAACATTTCAATATATATGAAATTTGGACATATCCTTTACCAAATCTCAAATGATGTTAAGATCCTTATGTTCATATTACCAGTGTTCATGGAAGGTTGTTTTTCTTTTCTTTGCTGGGGGTTGGGGGAGTGGCTGGTGTAACAAACTTTTTACTTATTACCTATTGAATAAAAGATTATAAACACTAGTGTTTGAGTTATATTACAGTCTTCTTCCATAGTTAATGCTTTAAGTATCTGAATTCAGAATAAAGTGCAGAATGCGGTAATATCTAATCTTTCAAGAAATACCAAGGGTAAGTATTTAAGTATATGAGAAGGAAAAGCTCTCTTCACATGATGGTTTGAAAATCATATATAATGCCAACTTTATGCTCAATTCTTTCTATAGCAAATTATTAACATTACTTAATTGGGTGTGACTGAAAGAAAAAGTATCTCTATCATGGCAAGAACATAAACATGGTTAAAGAACATAAATTAGAGAAGAAGAGAGAACTCACTGTTTTTATATGTCATGTTCTGTACAAAACCCTTTATGTACTAGACAGAGAGGTAGAGGAGTTGGTGAAAAAGGAAGTGAGGGGAGATCATTTTCTTTCCTATGCAAAACCCCAAGCCAAACTTTAAAGGAGGCAAAGCCATGGGTACCTGAGTCTCACTGGTCTTGCCGCAATAGCAGTTCTATTCTGCTTTAAGCTTTAGTCCTATATTTCTATATTTTTAATGAAGTATTTGTTTAAAAGGTATAGAAAAAAGATGAAAACAATGACTAAAATGCAATCATTGAAAATTCATAATCTTGGATGTTAACTTTTTCATTTGCTATAATCTTAAGCATTACTTTAAAAAGCTAACTATATGTTTTCATCAATATCCTTCAAAATTGATTCAACTCAGACTTCCGAAAGTGTTACACCTATGAAATCACTGAAAGAGAAGACCAAAAAGGATATATAACAACTCTAATACAACTCGCTAGTATAAGAATTTACCATAATATAACTATTGTAGTTACAGTTAGAGTTTGAAACTGAGAAAATTTACAAACATTAAGCATGTTGTTTCATTTAGATGATACAGGACAGTTAATATAAATGTTATATTTTAGAGATGCTCTCATGATCAATACCAGAGTATGTTGATACATATGGTGATGCTGAGCTAGGCATAGGGAGCAGAGAGTTTACATTTCCTTATACTCAAGACTACTAATACCAATGAACTTTTTATGAACTGATGAATAAAGTAACATATAATCTCTAAAACAGCATGAGGGGGCACTCAAATTAACTGTAAAATTACTGAGGCTGCCCAAAACTTAAAGCAAAGAAAATCTTGTAAAACTTACTATTCTAATTTAAAAAATAAGCACTGCTGCTTTAAGTGGCCAGCAGCCTCACCTCAACTCCAGGCTGCAATCACAACATCCATTAGAGTGCTCCACAGCTCAGAGCAAGCAAGCAAGTGGTTGTCAGTGCAGCTAGTAAATCACCTGATCCTATTACAAAATCAATTACTGCAGTGCATTTCCATTGCTATACAATCTGATGATGACAAAATGATATTGGATAGCTACTGCAAGGTCAAGAAAACTGCTAAGAACATCTTTAATTGGTCTTTTATTTTTAATCATTTGTTCCTAGTTATAAGCCATCCATTTAATTGTATATTTTTATTTGAAATAAATCTATGCAGTTACCTTTGGTTGCCTGGGACATTCGATGGATAATCTCTGCAACTGGTCTGAGGTATGGCTACAAGAAAACAGCTTGGAGCAGCAGGTCGAACGGCTCAACCTCTTCATTAAAGAAAAAATAATGCTGCAGCCACAGCCACACATTGACTTGTTCACTAGATGACAACTTAACTTAAAAAATCAGAACTGGTAATGTCCCATATGTACTTAAAATTGGCTAACTGCCTCATTCTGCAGCTCTCTGGCTGAAAGAAACACTGTTAAAAAAGAAGAAAACATCAGCTTTCCTCAAGACGATACCAGACACAAACTCATCGCCAAGAAAAAGTCGATACTAAAAACAGAAGTCTCTCAGCCACTCTTTAGAAAAAAGGTAAGGTGCTTTAATATCTCAAACTGTTTTATATTAAAGCCCGAGTACTTAACAAAGGAGCAAACTCGAGATATTATACCCCAAAATCATACTAACCACTCTTTCTGTCCTCCATCAGTTTAGATCTGTTTGCCTACTCCTTCAGCTCAGCCTATCCAACCTGTTCCCTCTATAAATGCACACCATTTCAACAACCAACTGGAATGAGCCCCACCCCTCCCTGTCCCCACACACACTGTTCAAGAACCACTCAATATCTGGAAAAGAACGGCTGCTGCATTGCTTTGAGAAACAACAGGGAGCAAATTACTGGATGGATTCTTTAACTTACCAATCAGAACTGCTGACCTTTTATGACTCCTCAATTCAAGAAGCCTGCCAAACACTCACAGTAAGAATAATCTACTGATTTTACTTCTATGCTATAGATTTACAGAATTATTTTCTTATTATTCAATCTAAAATGCAAAAACATAGGCATATGTATTTTTTAAAACAAAATTTAGACAGTAACTGATAAAAAAATCTTTGAGTATTGCTGGGAGAGGGAAGGACGGTGGTTGATATGCAAAGTAAAAAAATTCCCTCTGAATACTGTACTTAAACTTGAGAAATAATGGAGCAGGGAAAAAAATTCTACAGCAAAAATAGGGGTGTAGGTAATGATGGAATAAATAAGCATGATAACCCAAGAAGACCCCTGCTATCATAAATGTTCCAAGAGTTTTAATAAAAAAGGGCATGTGGTTACAGACAGGTATGGACAATATGGGGGTGGAGAGAAATCCATCAAAAACCTGATTGTTTTGATACTCAAGTCTCCTCTCACTGGGTTATTTGCATCTCATTAAATAAATGCAAAAATCACAAACTACCCTGATAACATAAGCAGTTGTATTAAGTATGTCTGTCAGCCATACTACAGCATCTTTTATACTTAAGCATTCTCTTTTGACAATAATGTGTAAAGGTATTTATTTATACCATGTAATTATAATCCACATTATAATTTCCAGGACAAAAAAGGTCACATTGATACAAATACTTTACAGTCTTCCCAAATCATCATACTTCAAATAATGTAACTTAATGAACATTCATAGATCAAGATTATCAGTCTCTATTAGCACTTTTGAGGATGATGGTCTAAAAACTAAATGTAATAAGAAACACCCTGAATGAAAATGTGTATTTTTAAAACTTCCTGTTTCCTGTGGCACTGAAAGATTCTGTATTTGTGTATGCCTCATGCTCAATTTCCTTCTTGATTTAAAGCTAAAAAGAGCCAGTAGCCAGTATTGCATTGCCTCTTCCTTCACCTTGCACTGCCCTTTGGTATTCATGTTATACTTAAATCAATTTCCAAAATGTCTAAAAACAGGCATGCATTTCACACTGAATTTTTTTAAAAATCTTTTGTAGATATAGACTATGGAAACAAACAAGCAAAGCAATGCAGTAACCTTTTACTCGCCTGCTGGAGGTACTGTCTGCTGCATAGAATTTTAAATCCTCATCTGCAGATGCAATTGAGCTGGTATTGCCAAGAACTCTGCTTTTCCTGTGCTGCTGCTATACAGCTATTCATCAAAAGAACACATTATGTGAAAAATGTGAAGTAATATCAATTTAGGTTTCTTATATGAGTTAACAGAAGAACTTCTAAAATCTAGCTAAAGCTCTGCTCTATCACATTTTCAGATGCATGTCAGACACGTTGGGGAAAAAGGTCTCATTGCTACTGATGTACTCCTCCCTAGCAAATGTGTGAGACTGGGAAACTAAGAGAGGTACAAAAACATTAAAACACCAACCTAACATAAAAACAATGTACCAAGCATTAAAACTGCATACAGTTTACATTGTCAACAAATGTATAACATGCCCAAAATAACTTGAGATTTTTATCAGCTTTATAACTAACAAAAGCCTGTAAGTAAATCATTGTGGCTAAGATTACAGACAAACAACAATAAAAATCCCTACCAAATATACTATTAATGAAAGTAAGGTATTTTACTAGGTAGTCAGCATTAATGTTATTTTTCTTAAAAAAGATGAAATAAAAGAGCCAAAAGTAAAGCTTACTTGTGAAATAACTTGAGGTATAATGTTTCATCCCCCCACCAATTAGGTTGCATACAGATGAAGGACGAAAGCAAATCAACAAAGATATATGAAGCTTCAAAAACTATCAGAAAGAGAAACATAAGAGTATTGAGATAAAAACAGTATCTTTCATTGTCTAGCTATAGATAGGTATAATAGGTGGTAGGAATATTAATATTTGCTCACTAATGATAATTAAGCATCGTGATGATTTTTAACTAACGGAATTTTAAAGTGTGCTTTCCCCTTTAACAGCAAGTAACTCTAAATATCAAAAGGTTTAATTTTAAGCATTTTAACCTTTCTACTGAATTTCTACTTTTCTAAGAAATAAGGTGACTGTTCTAATTACATGGTAATCCGAAAGATATGAACTCCACAAATACAGCCCTGTAGGTCAGGGGATCATTTCTTGATGCTCAAATTTATATATGTATATGTACATATATAAATTTGATATGTATGTATGTATGTATATATGTGTGTATATATGATATATATGTATATATATGTGTGTGTGTATGTATATGTATATATATGTATATATATATGAAAGCACAAACTAACTTCAATACTTCTCTTAAAGTAAAATGTATTAAACAGAAACTTATCAAATTGACACTATTAAATTATTTAAAACTACTCCTGCATTTACTACACTGTACTGCCACATATAGCATCCCAGTGAAAAGTGTTTCCAGCAGTTCTTAAAATATTGACATTGGGGGTCCCTGAGATCTTTACATGGAGTCTGTGGGATTAAAATTATTTTCATAATACTAAGACAATATTTGTATTTTTCACTCTCAATCTCTCACGAGTTTACAATGAAGTTTTCCTCAGACCACATGGCATATAGTACCATAAGACTGAATGCAGAAGCAAATATGAGAATCCAACTGTCTCCTATTAAGCTAGATTTTATTTAAAGTAATGTAAAACAGTACCAGCTTTTCCATTAATTTTTTGTTTCAAAAAATATGGCTATTTCCCCAAAAATAGGCTAACTGTGTGAACATGTAATTAAGCTGTTATTTTTTAAGTGAATTTAATAAATGGTTTCAAAACTTCTCAGTTTTACTTTCTAACAGGGTAAATGCTGAAAGATATGTAACCCAAATAAATCAAAGCTCTTTGAGAGCTTCAATAATTTTTAAGAGTTTAAATAGGTACCAAGACCAGGAAAAAATGAGACTCACTGGAGTTTTTGCTTATATTTTCCCTTAAATCAAGACTTGCAGTTTTTCATTATAAAAATGATTCAGTAATTTTAAAAGCAGTGTTTCTAAAAACATTCATTTTAGGAAACCAAATATAAAATGTTCTGAATTTTTACTAATATCACTTTTTTTTTTTACTTTATTTAAGCTTTATTTAAACATATGATGTAACCCCACCACCCTCACCCAACCCCTCTTCCCCCCACCCCCCTCAGTTTGTTTTATGACATTAAGAGTCTCTTTTGGTTTTTCTCCCTCCCGATCCCATCTTCTTTCATTTTTACTTTTCCTACCACCTTAACTCCCACCCCCGTTGCATCTCCACTTCCTCATATCAGGGAGATCATGTGGTAGTTGTCTTTCTCCAGTTGACTTATTTCGCTAAGCATAATACGCTCTAGTTCCATCCATGTCGTCGCAAATGGTAAGATTTCATTTCTTTTGATGGCTGCATAGTATTCCATCGTATATATATACCACCTCTTCTTTATCCATTCATCTGTTGATGGACATCTAGGTTCTTTCCATAACTTGGCTATTGTGGACATTGCTGCTATAAACATTCGGGTACACGTGCCCCTTTGGATCACTACGTTTGTATCTTTAGGATAGATACCCAGTAGTGCAATTGCTGGGTCATAAGGTAGCTCTATTTTCAATTTTTTGAGGAACCTCCATGCTGTTTTCCAGAGTGGTTGCACCAGCTTGCATTCCCACCAACAGTGTAGGAGGGTTCCCCTTTCTCCACATCCTCGCCAGCATCTGTCATTTCCTGACTTGTTCATTTTAGCCATTCTGACTGGTGTGAGGTGGTATCTCATTGTGGTTTTGATTTGTATTTCCCTGATGCCCAGTGATGTGGAGCACTTTTTCATGTGTCTGTTGGCCATCTGGATGTCTTCTTTGCAGAAATGTCTGTTCATGTCCTCTGCCCATTTCTTGATTGGATTATTTGTTCTTTGGGTGTTGAGTTTGCTAAGCTCTTTGTAGATTTTGGATACTAGCCCTTTATCTGATATGTCATTTGCAAATATCTTTTCCCACTCTGTCAGTTGTCTTTTGGTTTTGTTGACTGTTTCCTTTGCTGTGCAAAAGCTTTTGATCTTGATGAAGTCCCAATAGTTCATTTTTGCCCTTGCTTCCCTTGCCTTTGGCGTTGTTCCTAGGAAGAAGTTGCTGCGGCTGAGGTCGAAGAGGTTGCTGCCTGTGTTCTCCTCAAGGATTTTGATGGATTCCTTTCTCACGTTGAGATCCTTCATCCATTTTGAGTCTATTTTCGTGTGTGGTGTAAGGAAATGGTCCAATTTCATTTTTCTGCATGTGGCTGTCCAATTTTCCCAACACCATTTGTTGAAGAGGCTATCTTTTTTCCATTGGATGTTCTTTCCTGCTTTGTCAAAGATTAGTTGACCATAGAGTTGAGGGTCTATTTCTGGGCTCTCTATTCTGTTCCATTGATCTATGCGTCTGTTTTTGTGCCAGTACCATACTGTCTTAATGATGACAGCTTTGTAGTAGAGCTTGAAGTCGGGAATTGTGATGCCACCAACTTTGGTTTTCTTTTTCAATATTCCTTTGGCTATTCGAGGTCTTTTCTGGTTCCATATAAATTTTAGGATTATTTGTTCCATTTCTTTGAAAAAATTGGATGGAATTTTGATAGGCATTGCATTATTTTTACTAATATCACTTTTAATACTTAACTTCCAGTCAACTTAATTATCAGATTTAATTATTATTGGCTATGTTTCACAGTACTGTTAAAACTTTTTCTTTTAAGTAGTGGATAACTGATGATGATGTCTATGCAATAAGATACTAAAATCTAGCTTCACTAGCTAGATTAGTATATAGTACTATATAGATTAGTATTAGTATTAGATTAGTATATACTAAATGTATATCCATTGAAAAAGAGATAAAATCAGTTGTTAGGAAAACAGAAATGTGAGATTTTGTATTTTTTACTATAAAAAGAAACCATAAGAAATTTCTAAAATTCATCATGCCTGAACAAAACCACTAGTTGTAAGGAATTTTTTTCCTGAGAAGAAATATCTAAACTTGAAATAAAATACATCTCAAGAAAGGGCTGCCATTCAGTAATAAAATAATGATCATGGGGGAAACCTCTCAAGACTATATGAAAGACAATTAGAGAAATTACACTACAATAACTTAATTACTTTAGAGTAATTCCTATTGCTGAAAATAGTTGAATATTTGATACAGTAAGGCTTTATAGTCAAACAGGAAAGAGAAGGCTTCTTTACCCCTCCCCCCACAAATTTTTGTGTGCTAGCCCACATTTCCCCCTATGAATCCCACAGGGCTAATTTTGAAAGAAGTTCTCCTTAGCCAAACCCCATGTCCTTATTTGCCTTCAGGAGCTCTGGTTCCCATTCACATAATCATTGAACTACGTACTAAGCACCTATTATGTGCTAGGCAGGTATAGGTTAATGAAAATGGAGCAATGCATAAAAGAGATAAAAAGCTTTCCGGCCTTCTTGACAATACCACACCAGACAGTAATAACTATAAAGAAGAAGTGGGATAGGGTGGTGGGGGATGAAATGGTCAAGGAAAGACTTATTCTCTTATTAGAAATACAAATTTCTTGAAGATTTAAGAATATTTTTGAAATGTTGGGAGAGGAATAATGCCAACAAAAATATGTGGTCACAATAGCCAAGTTATGGAAAGAACCTAGATGTCCATCAACAGATGAATGGGTAAAGAAGATGTGGTATATATATACAATGAAAAACTATGCAGCCATCAAAAGAAATGAAATCTTGCCATTTGTGATGACATGGATGGAACTAGAGGGTATTATGCTTAGCGAAATAAGTCAGTCAGACAAAGACAACTATCATATGATCTCCTTGATACGAGGAAGTGGAGAGGCAACCAGGGCGGGGGTTAAGGGGGTAGGAAAAGAATAAATGAAACAAGATGGAATCGGGAGGGAGACAAACCAAAAGAGACTCTTAATGTCATAAAACAAACTGGGGGGAGGGGAGGGGTGTTGGGAGAGAGTGGTAGGGTTACATTATATGTTTAAATTAAAAATTTAAAAAAAATATGTGGTCAGTGGACACAAAAACTGAAAGTTTTAATGAAAAATTTCAATTATATATAAAAGTAGAGACAAAAGCATAATCAATTCCTATATATAATATATATATTATACCCCAATATATATTCCTAGATATATATGTATATATATATATCTCATAACCCATATTCAACAATAATTCAAGATATTACCAATATTGCTCCCTTTGTTTTTTCTTTTTTCAGGTATTTTATTTTATTTTATTTTTAAAGATTTTATTTATTTATTTGATAGATAGAGATCACAAGTGGGCAGAGAGGCAGAGAGAGAGAGAGAGAAGAGGAAGCAGGCTCCCTGCAGAGCAGAGAGCCCGATGCGGGGCTCGATTCCACGACCCTGGGATCATGACCTGAGCAGAAGGCAGCGGCTTTAACCCACTGAGCCACCCAGGCGCCCCTTTTCAGGTATTTTAAAGTAAATCCTGGACATAATGTCACTCCCTCTCCCACATACCTACATCACATATATTTAAATAATTTATCCATTGCTTTATAGAATCACTAAATCATACTCATCGAATTAAGTTCCCAAGGTATTAACTAATAAAAGTCAACATTTAAATGTCCAATATCATCTCAAAGATGTCTTTTCTAAGTAATTTGATTTAAAAAGAATCCAGGGGCATCTGGGTGGCTCAGTCTTTTAAGTATCTGCCTTTGGCTTAGGTCATAATCCCAGGGTCCTGGGAATGGAGCCTAACTGTCAGGCTCCCTACTCAGCAGGGAGTCTGCTTCTCCCTCCCCTTTGCCCCTCCCCCAGCTCTTTCTCTCTCTCTCTCTCTCATTCAAATACCAAAAAAAAAATTGTTTAAATAAAAAATAAAATAAAATAAAAAGAATCTAAACAAGAACCATTCTTTTTATGTGGTTGTTATGTTTCTTACATCTCTTTTACTTGATAGTAACTCCTCATGTCCCTCTTTTTCATGCTACTGACTTGGAGAAACCACCTTAGCTGTCCTATATTCTGAAACTGCCTGTATGCTTCTTCACTCTGTCACTTACTTTGTAACCCAATCTCTCCTCTTTCCCACTAATAACTTCTCATAATGCCTATTCCAAATTCCAACCCAAACAGAGATACAGGTGGTAGACACAGGAGTCCTTCAAACTCCCAAGAATCAAACAGCAATTTAAGTCTACTGGTAATTTTTGAACATTTGTTGAAATTAATTTGAAAAATTTAATATGGTGCAATTGCTCTGAAAAGACAGAAGAGGGAACTATACAATTAAGAATCCTACACTTAAATAGCACTAAATTTTGTTTTAACTTTAATCCCTGATTTTCAAATTTACAGTGTTTAAAAATATAGTAATGATAACCATTTTATATATCCTCCTCCCAATAAACAAACAAAAAGTTCTAGAACCTAAGAAAAAGATGTGGGAAAACAGGGTAAAAACTGAATGCACAGATATGTTTCAGTTCTAGCACACTAATAAATAAGCATTAGCGAAAGCTACCCATTCAATTATTCTAACAAACAATTCACTGCCACTTTCCAAATAATTTTCTTAAATAAAAAGCATATCTAAATAAAATCAAAATATGTGTTCTTAATAACCATTTAGTTCAAAATATTAAGTGCAAAATATGTTTTCAAAAAAGTTTTTTTAAAGGAAAATCCAGAAATAAGGATTTTACAGCAAATTACTTTTACATATCCATTTATTCAAAGGAAAACTTCAAAAAGACTTTAGTAATCATGATACCTTAAAGATGATAACTTATATATCTATAAGTATATATAGGCTATGATGTTTCCTGGTCAGAAGGTAAAGGAAAAGGTTAATGGTACGCAGTTTCCAATGGATTTCTCTACCACTCTAGTCACCCTCAACCAAGAGAGAGAGAAACCTCAAGAAACTTTTATAATCTGAGGTTTAAAATAAACTTTCTAAGAAGATGATACAATGGTCAAAAATAAACTTCACTAGTCATAAGGCACACTTACTTTCCCCTTCTAAAAGAGTATCTAATAAATTACTGACTCACCTTTTGACATTTTAACTCTCAAAAGGTAAAAGAAATATATTAATTTAGTCAACTAAAAAGAATGATCCAGATGTGTATGATCCAACATCACAGAGACACTATTTGGAAATCAACACATCTGGGCTCTAGATCAGACAATTCTCAGTAGCAATACTATCTTAAGCATGTCATCATCTCATAAACATCCATTTGCTCATTAAAAATGGCTGCATAATAATCTCATGATGACTTGCTTCCATAGTCCCATCTCTTTGCAAACCAGCTCCATTAAGAATGAACTAACTTGGGTGGCTCAGTGGGTTAAAGCCTCTGCCTTCAGCTCAGGTCATGATCCCAGGGTTCTGGGATCCAGCCCCACATCGGGCTCTCTGCTCAGCGGGGAGCCTGCTTCCTCCTCTCTCTCTCTACCTGCTTCTCTGCCTACTTGTGATCTCCGTCTGTCAAATAAATAAAATCTTAAAAAAAAAAAAAAAAGAATGAACTAACTTATAACTGAAGAAAACCACTCATCATGTAAAAAATGGGAGAGGGAGGAGGGGAGGGGAGGGGAGGGGAGGGGAGGGGAGGGGAGGAGAGGGGAAGAGAGGAGGAAAGAAAGGAAAGATGGGGGAAGGAAAGGGGAGTGTAATTAGGGAACCACCTAGCTATGTTCAGTTTGCTATGTCAGCTTCTGTGTATCACAAAAAAGGTTCAGCATGTGTTGGGAGATAGATAAGCAATTCAATCTTGCCCATTTTGTAGCTTAGCTGAAAGCAAAACCAATACAGCCTTATCATAGCTAGAAAACCACAATTAAAATATTCCCCGACTGGTGTGATCTAACTTACAGAAATTAGGGTCTAGTTACTTCCTCTCTGCATATTTACACCAAGGTGCAGTGAATTGGTCCCAAAAGAGAAGGGAGAAATTCTGTCTAGAAAAGTGGTATTCTCCCTAAACTACTATCAAAATGGAAAACCAGTTCAGATTACAACGTAACTTCCCTGGGTAAAAGGGCAATCTACCACTAATGCTGTAAGAAAAACAGTCAAGCCAGAGGGACACTTCAGAATCATATTTTCAAAACCATTAGCACTTCTACTTTTTCCAATTAAGCTGACTCTATAGTAAAACAAAAAGCCCATTTTTACACTAGCTTCTGCCTAAAAATGGTGTCATTACTCCATCTCTTTAAAGCAAGTAGAGAACTACAGTATCCCAGCAAATTAACTGCAAGAATAGCCAAATCATGCAAAGAGCAAACACAACAGTCATTCCCAAGATTGTTTTTACAGATAGCAGTTCAGTCAGTCAACACTGGTGATCAATGAGGAGTTATATCAAAAGCAGACTGCCCTTACAGTCATAAAGCAGTGCTTTCAAACCAGGTGGAAGGGCAGGGTTTTAAAAAGTATAGTCAATACTACAATAAATACACCAATATTCTTCATACTGCAAACTATAGAAAGTAATGCTCTATATATACATGCCCAATAACACCTTCTGTTTGTGGATAATAATAGGTATGGGTGGGGAAAGGCAGAACCTTCTTCCCTATTTATAAAATGGAGGATAATAATGGTTTCAAAAGGCATTACGGAATGTGAGAAAGAAGGGAATTGGAGGAAAATGGCCAAGGATGCTGACCTATTTCTAAAAGTCAGGGATGAGTTAAACTATAAACTCTCTCTAATAGCATGACTTTAAAAGAACTGAGATTCAACCTGGAAACCTTAAATTATCCTAAAATAAAACTATGGTCATAATATGCTACCTTTTAAAAAGAAAGTATATATTATTAGAATAGTTATATCAAAAAACATTTTAAATTATTTCACTCTCCAGAACATACTCAATGAAATTTATATTTTATCATAAGGTTTTTAATCACTTTGGAGCTAAAATTGCTAATTTCTATAACAAATGGATTCGGAGAAGTCAGAAACCCTCAGGAGCAATATCTGAAGTTGTACTATACATAAATATATATTATTATATAAATAAAGAAGTACTACATCTACTCTGAGTTAAAGAAGTAGCCAATCATCCAGGGCAAATAACAATACTAAACAAATAGAAAATGTTTACTTTATACTATTAACAGTTTAAGAGAGAGATCTTCAACAATTTTCCCCTAACTGAACCCTTTCCAAAAGAAATAATATTTAAAACATGAACCATGTTATTAGTGTAAAATTTTTATGAGTTACAGAGTTCATGGGTTACATTTATTTACATAAAGAAAATTAATAAAGCAAAATGAGTCTATCTAATAAATATAAAAACATGTCATTGTTGAGTTTTTATAAGTCTCAGCAACTTACTTCAATACTGTTTTGGTTAGACTCTATCAAGAAAATCCTGATGCATGAAGATAAGTAGTTGAATGAGAAATTTCTAAAAAATGTATTGGAACTTTTTGATCCAAAACTAAATCACTAATAATTTCCAACAACTGTTAACTTATTATAAATGTATAAAACTAAAAACACTCCAAACTTAAAATGAGTACTAATATCATGTGTAATACAATATGCTCAAGATGAGACATATTTACTGATTCATTAACTACACAAGTGACCATTAACATTACTGACACCATGCTCAGAATTTTTACCACCATATACAGCAAAGATGCATGGCAAAACTACTAGAACTGATAATGTGTTCATTCATGGCAATATTGCACAAATAACTGATTTGATTTTACTGACCACACCCAGTCACTTATCTTCAAAGTCTTACACTCATAGCATTATACTTTTTTTTTGCTTGTTGATTCATCTCCTCATTCAGCATCACACTTCTTTTTCCTACTAAAACTTCCTCCTTCATTAAAAGAGGTAGCAGTTTCTAAATACTAAGATGCATATTTGTAACTGAGCTTTGTATTGTGTTGTGAAAGCCTTCTGGTGTTGTTTGCTCTTAGAGCAATGTCACAAATCCATTGACAGATGTTCCAAAGTTCTTTGAGAAATGTGAGTTCAAAACTCTGCACTCTTGCATAGACCATTATGAGAGCTAAGATTTACATAATGTAAAAATGAGAATACCACATCAAGGGAGAAATGAAACCCAACCTTTTCATAAGTATAATAATAGTACTGTGCTTATATATGAAAAAAATATATATCTTATTCTTACATCATTCATGCTTAGTATTTAGCAGTTTAGTGGCAGGAAGTAAAAATGTTAGTTTTTCAATGTGTAACTGAGAGAAGTTTATGTTGTATATATAAATGTAGATATGAATATAAAGAGAAATACAAATATATAAGGTGAAAAAGTGGCAAAATAGTAACAAAATGTCAACAACTGGTGAGTCTAAGTGAAGAGTACACAAGTGTTCATTGTACTATTTTCTCAACTGTAGATTTAAAAATTTTTAAACAGGGATGCCTGGGTGGCTCAGTGGGTTAAGCTGCTGCCTTCGGCTCAGGTCATGATCCCAGGGTCCTGGGATGGAGTCCTGCGTGGGCTCCTTGCTCGGCAGGAAGCCTGCTTCTCTCTCCGCCTCTGCCTGCCTCTCTGCCTGCTTGTGTGCTCTCTCTCTCTCTCTCCTTCTCTCTGACAAATAAATAAATAAAATGTTTAAAAAATAATAAAAATAAAAATTTTTAAACAAAAAGGAGAAAATAAAAAATAAACATCAAATGTTTTTAAAAAATAGTTTATAAAATTTGTATAATATTTGCTGCCACAGAATAGTTTGGAAACCAGTAATATAAAGTTCAGGATGTCAAAATTTTTCATTTCTATACTGAAACAATACAGGAACATAAAAAATACCAAAAAATTTTTAGCTGGCAACAAACTAGGAAAATATTTTTGAAATAGATATAAGACTCAAAGGATTAAAATAACAGCCACATGTGTTCGAAAAAAATTTCAAGAAAAAAAAATGGTAATATATAAACAATTCATAGAAATGACTGCTTTCAAAAACTTACAAAAAGATGTTCAGCCTCACCAATAACAAAGGAAATGCAAATCAAAACAATGAGAATACATTTTTCAGTTAAAAGGTGATCAAAAACAACATCAAGTATTTTAATGAAGGGGGTAGTGAAATGAATAATATACTTATCCACTGATGAAGAAAGTAACATCTAAGGACAATTTCACAATATTTAGTCCATTTTTTTTAAATGCTTATACCCTATTATGCAGCTATTATACATTTTGTTAGCCACTCTTAACATTGAAGGAGGTGTAACAAGGTTGCCTGTCACAACTTTAATTCTGATACCAAGGACTTAAAAATTAATCTAGCAATAAGAAAATTGTTAAACATTAAACCATAGTACAACCTTAAAATGGAACACTAAGTTATAATAAATCAGATCTTGGGCCCTAATACGTAAGTATTACTGTGGCAGTGACACCAAATTTCCTAACCAAAATTCATTCTCACCCTCCACAGTTAACAGCATTGTAGCTGGGCTTGTGGCTTCCTTGCAATTACATGTAACTAAATTTTCACCAAAGGAAAATGACTTTTAAAAGTAGTAAGTACCCTTCTGTGTTGGGTATTTTAAGAGGACAAGTATGCAGATTATTTCTCCTTCTTGATATAACTAGAATTTGAGAATAAAGCACAACAGGATGATGGACCTAAAAGATGAAAGAAGCCCGGGTCTCCAAATGAGCACATCAAAGAGTTTCACTGACAGTCTGAAAATGTGACAAATTCTCCAGTGGTAACCCATTACAACTAGAACTAAAATCTAAATACCTCAAATTCCTATCCAGGTCATATATAATTCGGTCCTTGCCTTCCTTTTCAAACTCACCTCCAACCCCTGGTTTGCAACCTCACTGTCTCCTTTTAATTAGCGTACCAGACTTATTCCCGCAACAGGGCCTTTAAATTTCCAGGAATCCTACTTGAATTGCCCTTTCCCACAAACACTCATAAGGTTCTCTCCATGCCTTTAATCAGATCTTTGTTCAAGTGCCACCTCTTCAGAAAGACAGTTCCTATAAACCATCCCCCACCAATCCCACCAGAGATCCCACTTGCACCCATACTCAATCCCCTTAACAGGGGCAAATCTAGGTTTTGAGGGACCTAAAGTTCCTAAAAATTAAAGGATTTAAGAGAACAAATACAAATTAGAAATGAAAGTGAATACATATTTGAAATGAAAAAAATATCAACAGAATACTAACAAATACCATGAATATCACACAATCCAGAAAAATAACATTTATTTTAATTAAATGTCTGAAACACTTCTATTATACCATATTTCCTATATGTTTTGGTTGAGTACTCTTTGCTTGGCTTTTCATATGATAAGATTTTCTAAGATTCGATATACAGAGACCAGGAGGATAATTTAGTCTTTACTCTAGCATAGTTGTTCAAAATTTGTAGAAAATGTGAACTTCACAACCTACTATCAGAAATGTCAATTAAATTTTCTAAAGAGTTGACAACTGTGAGGAATCTCTATCAAGCTTCTTTCATACAGAAACTTAAGAGTTCAAGTTTTCTTGTGCAATAACTAACCCTATATCTTAAATTTAAGACATTTATTAACCAATCATCAATGCTATTGTTGGTGTGTTATGAGATTTTGTTATGTTTGACTGGTCAGAGAATTTGGTTTCAAATAAGTCAGTCACTCAAATATCTTTCCAGCATTTTTATATGATTCATTCTTTTTCATTAATTGGATTATCAAAAAACCAAGAGCCTATTCATTATTTCTATTTATAATTTATTTTCCCCCTTAAATGAATTATTGCTTTTGTGTACTGGAACAATTTTATGTCACAATTCACTTCACAACATCAAAATAATTTCCAATTATTCATGGCACTTCTTTAATCATTTTTGTTTCATATTCCACTGGTTTTTATCTGAATTTTCTCTTGATTAATAAATGTAACACAATATGTCCTTATTAACATACATCCAAATCAGAATTCTATCATTTCTTACTTGTTTTACTGAAGTGTTCCAATAAGCAGACGAAATTACATATTTTAATTTTATCAAATACAGTATTTCCATTAAAATAGAAAAAATATTTGGTGCATGTACAATTATATACATTATACCATCAGTTATTTTCTACACAGGAGCATTGACATTTTCGAATGAGTGGGATGAAAGCTGAATCTTACAGTCTTAAGTATCTGAAAGTGTTCCCACAAACTTGGTTCGACTCTACATTTCAAACCTAGTTTCTCCTACTCTACTTGCAGTGGCCTCGTACTTCTAGTAATGGCCATTATAGGACACATTCACAGTGTAATACTCCCTCTAGCCTTACACATTCCTGTCATGATACCTAGAGACACCAGCCATTACTAGAACACACTCCTACAGCAGGAAGGCTACCAATGATTTAACTATACATGGTAATGATAGATTTCTATCTAAATATACACCCCTACACCCAAATTAAGTGAAATATATTCCAAATTCAGCTTATTTTAGCCAGAACCAAACAAATTACCTGCTAATTATACTTACAAAACCTTCAAATCTGTGTTAAAACATCTTTTCAGACATTAGCCTTGCAATATTCCATAAATGAATAAGAAAAAAAGTGGCAAAATTAAAAGAATTACCCATTATTATCAAATAGAATTGTTTTCCAGGAATTCAGATCTTACATACCAATAAGAGAAAGAGAGGGGAAAAAAAGGCCATTACCAACAAATTTTGGGAAGTATAAAAGAACATTAGAAATGGATCTCTAATAAAGTACAGAGAATATAATGAGAATATACCTAAATTCACAATGAGAAGAGTATGCAACAGAAGTAGGATCTGAACGTGCCCAAATCAAAATTTAAGCTCTAACCATTCTGATTGTCTCAAAAACTGAACAGTGACCAGACTGGCTTTCCTATTACTAAAGGTCTTAAAAGAATGATCCAATGCAGAGAAGACTTAAATAAGTGATATATTTAAAGATTTAAACTTTTAAAAAACCAGGCTATCCAACTTCATAGTAAGCAATAACAGGACTTTTTTTTAAACTTACTGTACTGTTGAGATCACATATTAAATAACCATTTTTTAAATGTCCTGAATATTTTTCAAATTTATCTACTGTTAGACTGTGATTTAAGTTAAAACTACTATAGATCAAAATTACATACCAGAGTTAAGGACAAAATTTTGTTTTTATTATATATAAGGTTGTGTTGAGGTAGCAGTAAATTTATATGAGGATAAGATGGCTTCCACTGGACCATAAGTTAAACAAAAGCAAGTTTTCCCTGGCAATGCTATCCTACAACACAGGACTACAAACACACATGCTATTATAAGAATCCCATACTACACAACTACAAGAAACTATAGTTTCCTTTAGCATCCAAACAAAAATAATAAAATAAGAAAGAAAAAGAAGTTCAAAACCTAGGGGACATATGGGTGAACAGAAGACTATTATATTAATTTACACATACATTTTTTTAATCACTGTAAAAGAGGATGTATCTCTCCTCATTAATATAACTAACCCAAGAAAACTGAATAAAACTATTATTTTAAAAGAGAAAAAAAATCTAATCAGATTACATAAAATAACCAGATTACATAAAAGAAATATGGGTTAACCATCTAAGCAGCAATTACTATAAGCAAACCAAAAAAGTTTCAGGAAGAATAAAAAAGATCTGAACATTATTATCCAACACGACTTAATGGGCAACATTTACAAAATCCCATAACCTAAACTGCAGAATAAACACTGTCCATAAACATGTCTTTATAAGTTTTGAAGAACTGATATGACAGTTTATCTTACAACTACAACAAAGTTTAAATTAGAAATCACTAATAAAAGTTATAGAGACACAGACCTGTACCCCTGGGGCAAACAATACATTATATGTTAATAAAAATATTTTTTTAAAAAAAGATATAGAGAAAACCCAAAATATCTGGGCATTATGCAACAGACTTTTTTTTTTTTTTTAAGATTTTACTTATTCATCCCAGAGAGAAAGAGCAGGGAAGGGGAGGTGGACAGAGCCAGAGGGAGAAACAGACTTCCTGCTCAGCAGGGAGTGATGCCAGGCTTGATCCCAGACCTCTGGGATTATGTTATGACCTGATCCAAAGGCAGACACTTAAACAACTGAGCCCCCCAGGTGCCCCAACACACTTTTAAATAACCCACTGGTCAAAGAAGAAATCTAAGAAAAATAAGAATATAAGAACATATTTTTAAACTGAATGATATGAAAATGTAACATCTCAACTTTCCTGAGATGCAGCTAAAGAGGTACAAAAAGGAAAATCTATGGCTTTAGCCACTTATCCTAGAAGACAAGAGTGAAATAAGCTTCCCAATTTAAGAAGCTAAAAGGAAGAGATAATTAAATCAAAATTAGAAGGAAATAAAAAATGAGAATCAATTAAACAGAAAACAAATGAGAGAGAAAATAATTATTCCCAAGAGTTGGTTCTTTGCAAATAGAAAGAAATGAATAAGCACCCAGCAAAAAAGAAGAAAATAAATTGTTAGCATCGAGAATCAAAGAGTTAATATTACCACCGATCCTACAGGCATTAAAAAATAGGAAGAGCATCTTATGAACAACTTTGTGCCAAGAAATTCAACAAAATAAATGAAATAGAAAAGTATTGTAAAAAATGCAAAATAACAATATTACCAAAGGAAAACATTGAATTAGCAAATCCAAAACCTTCAAGAAAATTTTCACTAGTAAAATCTACCAAATATTTAAGAAAACCATATGCCAAATTTTATATAAACTTTATGTATGGCATACAAACATAGGCCAGTATTATACAAAACAGAGGAAAAGAGGACACATTCAGCTTTGACAAAATTTTAGCAAATCAAATCCAGTAATATATAAAAACAATGTGTCCTAACAAAGCAGAGTTTACCTAGGAATGTGGAATTAACATGAAAAACACTTAGCGTGATTCAGAGTGATAGCTTAAAAGAAAAAAACTAAATATCCACGGCAATAAATGTAGAGCAGCCAGTGACGACAAAATCAAATAACAATAACGATTAAGAACAGACAAACAAAACCACTAAGTAAAGAACTCCCTCAACCAAATGAGGGTATCTATGAAGGTCCTATGGCTAACAACAGATTTAAGAATGAAATATTGTCTCCCTAAGTTTGGGAACATGGCAATAATGTCTGTTCTCATTATTTATACTCCTAATTATACTGCAGAAATTTAACATAAAAAGGTAAGAGAAAGAAAAACAAAAAGATCAAAGAGAGGTAAAACTGTTTCGTTCATATGATTGTTTAAGTAGAAAATCCTAAGAAATCTAACCCCAAAAGGTACTATAAACAGGAAATAACAAGCACTGGTGAGGATATAAAGAAACTGAAACCCCTGTAAACTAGTGGTAGTAAAACACAATGGTGAAGCCACTGTGGAGAACAGTCTGGCAGTTTCTCAAAAAGCTAAACATAGAATTCTACCACATGACCCAGTAATTCCATTTCTACATACATACCCAGAAGAATGGAAAAGAGGACTCAGATATGTGTAGACCAACGTTCATTGCAGCATTATTCACAAAAGCCGAAAGGCGGAAACAACCATTAAAACATTTCCCCCAGAAGGGGGAAATAACCACTCAAACATTTTGCTTAAATAAACAAAATGTGGAATATTATCCAGCCATAAAAAGAAATTAAATTCTGATACATGCTACAACATAGATGAACTTTGAAAGCTTTATGCCAAGTGAAAAGCCAGACACGAAAGGGCAAATACTGGATGATTCCTCTTACATGAAATGTCTAGAACAGGCCAAGTCATATACACAGAAAGTAGATTAGATATTACCAAGGCCTGGGAGAGGGGCAAATGAGGAATTATTGCTTAATTAGTATAGAGTTCAGTATTTCTTACCACTTTAAAAAAATAAAAACTGCCATATATCACCAAAAACAATTAAAAGATAACCTAAATAAAAGATAAACCATATTCATAAACCTGAATATTAAATATTAATGTCAATTTGTCATAATGTTTTATTATGACATGCTATGCTGAATATTATATAATAGGTCAATTCTCAAAATCGTGAGATCAGATACTTCACCAAAGAAGACTCTGAAATCTCCAACACACAAAAAGACGCTCAATATTAACATCAGAGAAATATAAATTAAGCCAGAAATACCCCAACTTTGGGCTATTATTTTCATTTATGTTTTAAAACGAACAATACACATTTTCTGCTTTAATCATAGGTAATTTTTAATTAATAAAAGTGTGTACAGTTTTTATAACTACTCACATATTCACCTTTTTTTATGTTGACTCCTTACTGTAGATGGCCCTTGTAATCTGGTACCATTTCCCTCAAACTAATGAACGTCCTTTAGAACTGTTTGCAATGCCAGTGGACTGGTGAAAAATTCCATCAGTTTTTGTTTACCTCTTCGATGGTTCTCTTGCTTCTAGAATTTCCCTCAGTATACTCCCAGCATATAGCTTGGCTAGCCCTAGTTTCCATCCTCTGCCCCTGAACTGCAAGAGGCTGGGATGCACCCAAAGCCAAGAAAGAGCTACACAGTGCAACTGCAGCCTTATCTGGCTTCTTCCTCATTTTGGTCATTTTCTGCTGCTTTCAAATAGTTATAAGTTTTTCTTTCAATATTTCACCCAGATTTTATAACTGTTATCTGAAGGGTGATTCACTCAACTACTTCACTGGTATTACTGCACCATTACCTGATGTCAGAATCTCAAAATTCTATCAATGTTTAGTGAAAAACTTCTCACATCCTTGATTTTCTTTTCTACCTCAAAATTAGAACCTTCATCTCATCATGTAAGAATCTGAAGTACTCCTACCTTCGTCTAGTCTTTTTTCCCTTAACTCACATAGTACACAGACAGTAATTTCTTATCCATCATACTTTTATCATTAGAAACAACGTTTTCTGTGAAAACCAGGAAACGCATAATCAGAAGCCTAATTTTAATTTTCAACTCCACCACAAGCTGTGAAACCGTAAGCAAATCACAATCTCTGTGATCCCTATTTCTACAATCTACAAATGAGAGTATCATCTACCTCATTAGTTAAGCTTAGGGTAAAAATATAATAAAAAATATATATAATCATTAATGTTAACAAGTATAGAAAAGAACTGGTCAAAGATGTTATAGGCTGTGTGACATGAGAATAGGTGAATGGTTAAAATCATTATATTTAAAAAAAAAACCAGACTGGGACACTCAGATAATGAGCTCATTCACTAATTCAAAAAGCATTCACTAAGTTCCAACCATGTATCAAACATTTTCAAGGCAAATTTTTCAGTATGAGAAATAACAATTTTGGGGTGCTGAGGACATAATAACTGAGGCAAAACAGGTAATGAAGAAATACATTGCCTTTGTGAGTCATTACAAATCTGTGATAATTTATATAATAAAAACAGAGACCATCTCCTAGCAAGTTTATGTAATACAGAGGAGCAAGGAGCAAAACTTCAATCCAGTTTATACTTAAGAGGTATATAAAAGAAAAAAGCAATAACATAAAAAAAGTAATAATGTAATCAGAGACATCACAGAAAAACCATGAAGTACACAGTATTACAGAAGACAAGGAAGAAGAGAATGTTAAAAAGAAGCAAAATACCAAATGCTGAAAAGAAGTAGGATAGGATAAGAAATGAAAATACACAGATTTAGCAACTGGAGCTGCCTTAACTTGGGGATAATATGAAGCACTTTTTTGAAAGATTTTATTTATTTATTTGAAAAAGAGACAGAGAGAGAGAGCACAGAGAGCACAAGCAGGGAGGAAAGGGAGAAACAGGCTCCCCACTGAGCAGGGAACCTGATGATGCAGGGCTAGATCCCAGGACCCTGGGATCAGGACCTGAGCCAAAGACAGATGCTTAACCTACTGAGCCACCCAGGTGCCCGAACATAAAGCATTTTAACGTTAGCCTAACTAATGTCTATCTACCTGGTTAGATAAGAAAATAAGTTTACTTTTACTTGAGGAAACAGAATGCTAGTAGAAACAACAGTCAAACTGCCGAAGGTAGTTGAAAAAGAATTGATAAACTGGATACCTAGGGTCAATATAAATCAAATAAACTCAGTGATAATGGGAAGGACAGGGAAAAAGTATAAGTGACTATAAGACAGAGAACCCAGCATGGAACAAAGTAAAGAGAACAACAAAAAACAGCAAGGTTCAAGTGAAAGGAAAAAGGGGTAAAATTAAGAATATAGATGTTAGCCTTTGAAATAAATGAAAACATCGTATTCTTTGAATAAAGACAGACTGAGGAAAGAAAGTATAAAATACAAAATGAGAAAAGAATGAGGAAAACAGAAATAGGACTCGTCTTTTGAGGACAGTGGAAAGGTTCCAAATAACTAATACGTAAAATGAAACAAGATAAAAATGAGAAAAGGATTACCAGAAAGCACTGAGGCTAAAGCTAGGGCAAAAGTATTGATTTATACTAGAAAGCTGCAAACACAGTAATAAGGTAGAACTCTAGCAAATCAAGGTAGTCCATGAACAGGGAACAAAACAAAAGAAATGAATGGTTATAATTATTTCAGTTAATAGACTGGGAAAATTGTGAAGAAAGGTCAAAAGAATGGAAACCTTGAGTATTCATAAGAATAAAATTGAGATGATGATTAGATCAAAGATGGGTTACTCTGGATCAAGTTTTTCATTAAAAAAGAGGTAAATTCCAGGGGCGCCTGGGTGGCTCAGTGGGTTAAAGCCTCTGCCTTCAACTTAGGTCATGGTCTCAGGGTCCTGCATGGGGCTCTCTGCTCGGCGGGGAGCCTGCTTCTCCCCCCCCCCCCCCGCCTGTCTCTCTGCCTACTTGTTATCTGTCAAATAAATAAATAAAATCTTAAAAAAAAAAAAGTGGTAAATTCCAAAGGAAAAAGCTTTTAGGAAAACTTCCTTGTATAATGTTACTACATAAATTGTATTGGGAGAAAAGGGAGCAAAATACTACTATGTAATGGTTTTCAGAAATTTGCACAAAAATAACCTGCCATTTAGAATAATCCAAGTCCATTTCAGCTTTCCTCAGTAGTATTAGTAAGTACTGAAAGACTCTTCTGATAAAGAATAATTTAATGCTTTTATCCATACAACCCTACCCAGGGTGTATTATGAATTACATCAGTAGAATAGCAAACTCTAAGACTTGGGCTGAGAATCTGCTACCTGTAACATAAAGCAGCCCCCACTGACTTTAGTGACAAATTCGTGGTTTAACTAAAGGGTAGTCCTTACTCTTGTAAGAGAAAAGGGTCTCTACTAATATTAAATCCCTAATTCAAATATAAATACTTAGAGAATATATATTCTTTTATGTTAGTAAGCATATAGCATAAGAGAAGGAAAATATACTGCACAAAAACCATTTTACCTTAATTGAGCCATAAACAGGTTATCAAAATCCTCTTAGTTACCACATTCAACATATACAATAGAAGGAAGTAACTCAACTAAATCTTGTCATTTTTTATTACAACAGAAAATATAACACCATCATGAATGAGATATGCCAGTTTTTATTTCCTCTTCCATTGCAAAATGTCCATGGATGATATAACAAAAACCATAAAAATATCAACATGAAGAATATTACCCATCCAATGGACACCTGATTGTTAACAAGTGGTTTAAATGATTTAAAAACAAATATAAAGATGAATATCAATAAACTTAGTTCTATAAAATTTCATAAAAATAGATTTTAGATTATCCGAAGTTAATACAAAAGTATTAGATAATATGAATAATAAAAACTAAAGTAAATTTCCCTAGTAAAAATACATTTATTATAGCGTATTACAATCCCTTGTCCTTACACGAAAACCAAGGCTACTAAGAGTGGTGATATTCCATTGTTAAATGACATTTCTCTATAAACCTAAATTAGACAAGACTATAGAACAATTCATTCTGAAATATGCCTTCAATTGATAAAACCCACACATAAGGAACTAAAACTGTCCCTCAAAAATCAAAAAGACACATATCTAAGTAAAGCAGAGGGGAAAAATATACGTATTTCACATGTAAGTTTACACATACATCAAAATATTACTGCCTGCAAATACCCTGCACAAGACTAAAATCAGTAAGATTCTCAAAATCTATTCTCTCTTCCCAGAAAAGATAAAAAGAACTCTGATACTGTTAACCTAAAAGGCAATGGTTTATTAAGGTATGACATCAAGTACACATTAAGTGCCATGATAAACTAAAGTATTACCCAAGCCAAAAAACTAAACATGAATTCACAAGACTAATATAATTGAATATATCACACACAGCTAACATTTTCATGGTAACCCCTGTGATCAAAATATAACATTTTGCTTTAAAAAACTAGATAAGGAATTGAAGCACAAATAAAAAATAATTGCTTCCTTTGGGCTTTGGCTGTCAAACATAAGAAATGCCAATACTTGGGGCGCCTGGGTGGCTCAGTGGGTTAAAGCCTCTACCTTCGGCTCAGGTCATGATCCCGGGGTCCTGGGATAGAGCCCCACATCAGGCTCTCTGCTCAGTGGGGAGCCTGCTTCCCCCTCTCTCTGTCTGCTTCTCTGCCTACTTGTGATCTCTGTCTGTCAAATAAATAAATAAAATCTTAAAAAAAAAAAAAATTTTTTTAAAGAAATGCCAATACTTCACAGACCTGCGATAATTAAAATTTTGTCACAGATTTACACTATCACTGAATATTTATTTAAAAATACATTTGTGAGGGGGTCCCTGGGTGGCTCAGTGGGTTAAGCCTCTGCCTTCGGCTCAGGTCATGATCTCAGGGTCCTGGGATCGAGCCCCGCATCGGGCTCTCTGCTTGGCGGAGAGCCTGCTTCCCTCCCTCTCTCTCTCTGCCTGCCTCTCTGCCTACTTGTGATCTCTCTCCTCTCTGTCAAATAAATAAATAAAATCTTAAAAAAAAAAAAATACATTTGTGAGGTGCTTAACCTCAGTAGATTAAGCATCTGCCCTCAGCTCAGGTCATCATCCCAGAGTCCTGGGATGGAGCCCCACATCTGGCTCCCTGCTCAGCGGAGAGTCCGCTTCTCCCTTTGCCCTTTACTCTGCTCATGCGCGCTCTTACTCTCTCTCTCTCTCATTCTCTCCCTCTCCAATAAATAACAAAAATCTTTTTTAAATAATACATTTGCAATATGACACCAAAAGCACAAGCAACAACGACAACAACAAATATAGATGACTGAACATCACCAAAATTAAGAACTTTTTTGCTTCAAAAGACATCAGAAATAAAGTGAATAGACAATCTACATAATGGAAGAAAGTAGTTACAAATCATGTATCTCATAAGGGACCAGTCTTCCGAATATATAAAGAATGCTTGGGGCGCCTGGGTGGCTCAGTGGATTAAGCCTCTGCCTTCAGCTCAGGTCATGATCCCAGAGTCCTGGGATCGAGCCCCACATCAGGCTCTCTGCTTGGCAGGGAGCCTGCTTCCTCCTCTCTCTCTGCCTGCCTCTCTGCCTACTTGTGATCTCTGTCTAATAAATAAATAAAATCTTAAAAAAAAAAAAAAAAGAATGCTTACAATTCAACAATAAAAAGATAACCCAGTTAAAAATGGGCAAAAAAGGGACACCTGGGTGGCTCAGTTGGTTAAGCGGCTGCCTTCAGCTCGGGTCATGATCCCAGCGTCCAGGGATCGAGTCCCACATCGGGCTCCTTGCTTGGCAGGGAGCCTGCTTCTCCCTCTGCCTCTGTCTGCCACTCTGTCTGCCTGAGCTCGCGCTTTCTCTCTCTCTAAAAAATAAATAAATAAAATATTTTTTTAAAAATGGGCAAAAAATATGAACAAACACTTCTCCAAAGAACATATGTAAATGGTCAATAAGCACATGAAGTAATGTTCGTCCTCAGTCATTATAGAAAGGAAAATCAAAACCACAATGAAATACCACTTCACACACATTAGGATAACTAAAACACAAAAAAGCCTAACAATAACAAGAGTCTGCAAAGATGTGGATAAGCTGGAACCCTCATCTCCTGTTGTTGGGATTATAAAATAATAAAAAATAGTGCACCCACTTTGACAGTTCCTCAGAGTTAAACAGAGAGGTATCACATTACCCTGCAATCCCACGCCTATAAGCATATATCTAAAAGAAAAATATACCTTCACACAAAAACTTAAGCAAAAATGTTCACTGCAGAAGCATTCCTAATAGCCAAAAAGTAGATACAACCCATCAACTGATGAATGGATACACAAAATGTGGTATATAATGGAATGTTTTTTCCATAAAAATAAATGATACAGGCTACAACATGGCTGAACCTTATGTTACGTGAAAGCAGCCAGATACAAAAGGACAAACAACACATGCTTCCATATATATAAAATGCCCAGAATAGGCAAATCCATAGAAACCAAAAATATATTGGTGGTTGCCTGGAGGCAAGGCAGGAGGTGAGGAAGGTCAGGGAATTTTGTTTAAAGGGAAATTTGTTTAAAGAGAATTTTGTTTAAAAGGAATTAGGGAGTGACTGCTAGTGGATAAAAGGGTGGATGGAAGTATCCTAAAATTAGATGGTGGTGACAGTTATACATCTCTGAATATACTAAAAACCATTAAATTATACACTTAGGCATAATTTTCTGGTATGTAAAGTGCATTCCAATAAAGCAAATTCTTTTTAGTAAAAATATATGATATATGAAAATATATGAAAAAATATATGATATAAGAAATATATGATATAAGCATGTACAGTGCAAAGATGACTGCTTCCCTCAAACTAATTCAAAAATATGCATCAATGGGGAAAAAATGTTAATTTTTTCTACTTAATATATCTCCAGAAATCAGTTACCATGTTTTAAGATAGTAAAATTTGAGATTTTTTTCTCATCATTTGCTTCTTAAAATGTTACATTTATTATAGATATACAGTAAGCTGAATAGTTATAATTGTTCAATATTTAAACATCAACTGTGATTATTATAGAACTTTAGAAAAACCATTTGGTAAACACATCAAAAAGCATAATAAAAGAAATCAATGTTTATTATTAAATATTTCTTCATGTATGTATATGAAACTTCCATTAGCTAATCAAATAAATGTATCCATCTTTAATATTTCACTAACTACATTAAAACAGTTAAAAAACTATGACACTTGATAAACCAATGTTTCACACTGCTGAAGTATATTTAATAATTTTTAAATCACTACTAACTATTAACCTATACAGTCACCACAGTCTAAAATACAATGTAGTTAAAGTAAAACACATTCTAGGATTAACTGTCTACTTTCAGTCAAAATTTAGAAGTAAAAGCTTTATCTAATGAAAGCGTAAGTTTATGAAATTCTTCATATTATGTAATTACAAAGAAAACGGAGGAACACAAATGGAAAATATCTTAGGGCCTTACCAGAGTACTGGTCTTCATGTTGACTTACTGTGGTAAACAGGACCTAATGTAAGGAGGAGTCAAGTAATGGATGGCTAAAGAAATTTGTACTACTATTAACAGCTAATAGAAAACTGCTACAAAAATCTTACATGAGGATAATTCTGTTTTATTTACCAAAGTATTAGCATTCCTGCCAACTAAAACCACTACTTTCTTTTAAGTCTTTTAATACTTAGATTGCACACAGAAAGAATTTTCTAAATACAATGTATACAAAGAATCAAAAGGGGATCAGAATAAGTTTAAAGAAATTCCAGTACCAGGTAAAAATCAAAAGAAATATGAATCATATTTGTAATTTACACAGGCTCTTGTAAATGACATTAAAGTAACATACATGCAAACTTAAGTAACATGTAAAATATTTAACACTGAGAGTATGTACTTACCTAATACTTAGATAGCCCTTTGAAAATCCCCCTGCTGGTTGAGACTACCTAAATAAGAAAAAAATAATAATAATAAAAGAAGAAGAAATAGTTTTTCCACTTCAGAAGTTATCCCTACTCTATAAAATCTACCCAAGAATCCAGCTTATATGAGAATAATTTGGCTTTTCTACAACACTTAAAAACAAATCATATGCCGAAACTTTGGCACATGATAAATATAAAACATTTTTTCTTAATCTTACAAATAATTTAGATTTCATATGTAATACATAGAAAAGCTAATGAATTATCAAGATATTGGTAGAGTTTACTAGACTACAAAGAATGAGCTCTATAACAAATCAGATTATAAAAATTATAGACCATGACAACAGCAAACTATCAACGTCTCAAAGAAGCATTCATATGTTAAATTCTTCCTATTAACATAAAATGTCATATACTACATTCTAGTATCTGTAGTTACCACCTTGTAAGTAGCACCTAGACAATCTAACTATAGAGTTAAAGTACTAGTCACTGAAGTGGAAAAATTCTTTATGAAGTATTCATTCTATTATTTTTTAAAAAGATTTTATTTATTCATTTGTCAGAGAGAGAGAGAGAGTGTGCGAGCGTGTGCACAATGTGGGGAGTGGCAGGCAGAGGGAGAAGCAGGCTTCCTTGCTGAGCAAGAAGCCCAATGTGGGACTCGATCCCAGAACCCTGGGATGACCTGAACCAGGCAGATGTTTAACCAACTGAGCCATCCAGGCTCCCCTCATTCTATTTTTTTTTTAATTAGCATAAGAAGCATTTTAAAATCAACCTAGGATAGTAGAAAAAAATTGAAATATTTTATCCATAATAAAAGCAAATGTATAAACTAATTTTACTATTTACAAAAGTTATTTGTGAATAATTTTATAATAAATATAGTATATACCCTTTCAGTCAATGGCAAGTCAAAATAGCCTTCAAAACAAAGTTCAAAAATGCAAGGAAAAAAGCACTAAATATTATAGAGCTTTTATTGTTTGCCAGGCACATTGCTCAGGACTTGAAAAAACTTAAACACACTTTTCTTTAATAACCTCATTTCCCCATTTTACAGATTAAAAAAAACAAGCCTTGTAGAAATTAAGTTGCCTACTCAGAGATATAGCAACTGCCTTTGCACAAACCAATGTATTTAAGGCAAAGTACTACGGCTCTTCAAAAACTAAACAAAACTAGGGCACCTACCTGGCTCAGTTGGTAGAGAATGCAACTCTTGATCTCAGAGTTGCAAGTTCAAGCCCCACATTAAGTGTGGAGCCTACTTTGAAAAAAAAAAAAAAAAAAAAAAGAACAAGACATAGTATTACATAAAACTAGTGGCACCTGGCTGGCTCAGTCAGTTAAGTGTCTGCCTTCAGCGCAGGTCATGATCCCAGGGTCCTGAATCCGAGCCTTGCATCAGCTCCATGCCTGATGGGGAGTCTGCTTGTCCCTTTCCCTCTGACCCTCACCCCCTGCTTGTGCTCACATTCTTGCTCTCTCAAATAAATAAAATCTTTAAAATATATTTAGATATATAATATAAACTTAGACTGCCTCTTTTAGAGTCAGGGAAAGTGTTTTTAAATTCCTTTTTAAAAATTACCAGAATACAAATCATGTATCTTACTAACAGAAAATGGTATCATATCAGAATTTACACTACTACATATAAAAATAAAATAGAAATGTTTCCTTATATGAGTAAGCCACACCAATAGACTTTCTATCACTACTACTATTAAAATCCATCAACTTTATCCATCCACAGGCCATGGAAAAGGGAAGAAGAAAAAGTGTATTAGAGACCTAAAAATGAAGGATGACAGAAAAATATCATAACTTTGAGATAGGAAAAGATTTCTTAAACAGGATATAAAGATCAACACAACAAATGGGACTTCATTAAAATTTGAAAGTTATATTCTTAAAAAAGTGAAAGTGCAAGCTACAGAGTAGGAGAAAATATTTGCAATGCACATATCCAACAAAGGACTCATGAACAAAATATTATTTTAGGAAAATAACTTTTGAAGTCATCAAGAACAAGACAACCCAATTTTTAAAATAGACTAAAAACCAAACAAAACTTCACACACACAAAAAGAACTTTAAAACTCAATAAGCATATTGAAAAGGTTGTCAATATCATAATACTGTAATATAGATAACACAATAAGAAACTATTACCAATCAAAAGGAGTAATATTTATCTAAAAACCAGACAATATCAAGTCTGAGTGAGAAGTACAGCCACTGGTATTCCCATACACTGCCAGGAGAAAATGTAAATTAGTATGACCAATATGGAAAACTAGTTGGAAGTATCTACCAAAGGTGAAAATTACCCATAGCCAATGACTAAGTGATACCACACCTGGGTACACAATCAAGTGTGTACATAGTGCACAAAAAGCTATACACAGTTTGTCACAGCAGCTTTATCTTAAGAGCCCAAAACTCTATATAACCCAAACCGTACACTGGCAAATGGAGTAAATAAATGTAGTAGATACATATTCATGAAATTCTGGACCTCAGTAAAAATGAGAAAACTAATGTCATACACAAAACAAGATACAGCTCACAAACATAATGCTGTGTGAAACGAGCCTCGTGTGGGGGTATGTGTATATATGGATATATATTTTTTAATTTAACAAATTCAAAAATAAGACAAACTAACCTCTGATCACAAAGTCAGAACAGTAGTTAACTTTGGGGTAAAGAGGTTATTTGATTGGGACAGGACACAGGGAGGCTTCAAAGAATCTGGTATCTTGATCTATGATACAACTACAAAGGTGTGTTCATTTCGTAAAAGTTTATCAATATAGAAAAGTTAATCTACACTTTTCTGTATGTATATTATACTTCAATTATTTTAAAAGTTTATTCTTATTTTTTTAAGAATTATTTATTTATTTTAGAGATATAGAGTGCACACACACAGAGGGAGAGAGAGAATCTTAAGCAGCCCGATGCAGGCTCAATCTCACAACCCTAATTCATGACCTGAGCCAAAACCAAGAGTGAGACACATAACAAACTGAGCCACCCAACTGCCCCTTAAAAGTTGATTTTTAAAAAGTAGATGAAAAATTACTTCACAGCAAAATAACTTCAGGTCATCATACTAATGGTAAGTACTAATTAAAAATCTGAATTTCTTAACAGTATATTTGAATTTATTTCTACTGACTGTATAAGGATAAATATGTCCAGTCATTTTGCATTAACAAGTTTTGAGAACAGTTTCAGTGTAAACATAAATTTTACCCGCAAGGAATTCCTTATAATTTTCTATTAGTACTAGAGAAAATTTTACATAAAATCTTGCTAATGTCTGTTCTACAGGGGTTCAAGTTAGGTTTACAAATGTATAATTTTGTGAATATATTAAAAGTATTAATAGCTAGGACGCCTGGGTGGCTCAGTTGGTTGGGCGGCTGCCTTTGGCTCAGGTCATGATCCCAGCGTCCTGGGATCGAGTCCCACATTGGGCTCCTTGCTGGGCAGGGAGCCTGCTTCTCCCTCTGCCTTTGCCTGCCTCTCTGTCTGCCTGTGCTCGCTCTCTCTAACTAATAAATAAATAAAATCTTAAAAAAAAAAAAGTATTAATAGCTAACTCAGAAATTTTCAAAAGCAATCCAATGATCAAGCCAAGCATTCATGAAAACTTTAAGGCAAACTACTACGTGGCCCTGTTGCTTTGAAAACCTTAAGACTTTTGGGACGCCTGGGTGGCTCAGTTGGTTAAGCAGCTGCCTTCGGCTCAGGTCATGATCCCAGCATCCTGGGATCGAGTCCCACATCGGGCTCCTTGCTCCGCAGGGAGCCTGCTTCTCCCTCTGCCTCTGCCTGCCTCTCTGTCTGCCTGTGCTCGCTCTCTCTCTCTTTCTCTCTAACTAATAAATGAATAAAATCTTAAAAAAAAATAAAAAAGATTTAAAAAAAAAGCAAACCTTAAGACTTTTAACAAAGGAGGCAAGAATATACGGTGGGGAAAGACAGTCTCTTCATTAAATGGTGTTAAGAAAACTGGACAGCTAGATGCAAAAGAATAAAACTGGACCACTTTCTTATACCATACACAAAAATAAATTGAAAATGGATTAAAGACCTAAATGTAAGATCTGAAACCATAAAATTCCTAAAAGAAAACATTGGCAGTAAACTTTTAGACATTGGCCTAAGCAATATTTTTTTGGATATGCCTCCCCAGGCAAGGGAAACAAAAGCAAAATGAACAATTAGAACTGTATAGAACTAAAAAGCTTTTGCAGTAAAAGAAACTATAAACAAAAAACAAAACAAAACAACAAAAAAAAAGAAACTATAAACAAAATGAAAAGGTAACCTACTGAATGGAAAAGATATTTGCAAATGACATATGAGATAAAAGGTTAATACCCAAAATATACAAAGAACTCATATAACTAAACACCAAACAACAAATACTCCAATTTTTAAAATGGTCAGAGGGGGCGCCTGGGTGACTTAGTGGGTTAAGCATCCAATTCTTGATTTCAGCTCCGGTCATGACCTCAGCGTTCTGACATCAAGCCAGCCCCACATCAAGCTCATGTACTGGGTATGCAGCCTGCTTAAAATCCTTCCTCCCTCTCTCCCTTTGTCCCTCCCCCCTCTAAAAAAAGAAAATAACAAAAACAACAGTAACAACAACTGGGCAGAAGACCCAAATAGACATTTTTCCAAAGAAGACATACAGATGGCCAACAAACACATGAAAAGGTGTTCAGTACCATTCATCCTCAGGGAAATACAAATCAAAATGGCAATGAGATTATCATCTCACACCAGTGAGAATGGCAAGCAAGTATCAAAAAGATAAGAAAAAATAAGTGTTCACAAGGATTTAGAGAAAAGGGAACCCTTGTGCACTGTTGGTGGAAATATAAACTGATGGAACCACTGTGAAAAACATTGTGAAGATTCCTCAAAAAGTTAAAAATACAACTAACATATGATCCAGCAATTCCACCTCCGGGTATATACTCAACAAAAACAAAAACATTAATTCAAAAAGATACATGCACCCTTATGTTTATTGCAGCATTATTTACAATGGTCAAGACATGGAAGTAATCTAAGTGTCCATGGAAGGATGAATGGATAAAGAAGATGTCATGTGGACACACACACACACGAATATTACTCAACCATAATAAAGAATAAAATACTGCTATTTGCAACATGAATGGACCTAGAAGGTATTACGCTCTCTGAAATAAGTCAGATAGAGAAAGACATATACCATATGATCCCCCTTTTATGTGGAATCTAAAAAACAAAATAAAACAACAAAACACAAACAGATTCATTAGTACAGAGAACAAACTAGTGGTTGCCAGGGGATTGGGGGGGCGCGGAGTATGACATAGATAAAATAAATTAAGAGATACGAACTTCCAGTTATAAAATAAGTTAAGTCAAAGAAATGGAAATAACCGCAGAGGGAATACAGTCAGTAAGACTGCAATAGATTTTGTATGGTAAAAGATGCTAAGTATACTTAACATGGCAAACATCTCATAATGTATAATTGTCAAATTGTGATCTTGTACACCTACAACTAATATGTCAGCTATACTTCAAGGGGCGCCTGGGTGGCTCAGTGGGTTAAGGCCGCTGCCTTCGGCTCGGGTCGTGATCCCAGGGTCGTGGGATCGAGCCCCGCATCGGGCTCTCTGCTCTGCGGACAGCCTGCTTCCTCCTCTCTCTCTCTCTGCCTGCCTCTCTGCCTACTTGTGATCTCTGTCTATCAACTCAATAAATTAAAATAAAATAAAATAAAATAAATAAAAATAAAAATAAAAAATGGGGGTACAGCAGCTGGCTCAGTTGGTAGACCATGCAACTCTTGATCTTGGGGTTGTAAGTTCAAGCCCCATGTTGGACATAGAGCTTACTTAAATAAATTAATTAAAATAAAAAATAAGGGCGCCTGGGTGGCTCAGTTGGTTAAGCGACTGCCTTCAGCTCAGGTCATGATCCTGGAGTCTTGGGATCGAGTCCCACATCAGGCTCCCAGCTCCATGGAGAGTCTGATTCTCCCTCTGACCTTCTCCTCGCTCATGCTCTCTCTCACTGTCTCTCTCTCAAATAAATAAATATATTAAAATAAATAAATAAATAATAAAAAATAAAATGTGTGGGGCACTTGGGTGGCTCAGTGGGTTAAGCCTCTGCCTTCAGCTCAGGTCACGATCTCAGGGTCCTGGGATCGAGTCCCGCATCAGGCTCTCTGCTCAGCAGGGAGCCTGCTTCCTCCTCTGTCTTTCTCTCTGCCTGCCTCTCTGCCTACCTGTGATCTCTGTCAAATAAACAAATAAAATCTTTAAAAAAATAAATAAATAAAAATAAAATGTGGAGTTATTTTTAGATTTTTTAATAAATAACTCCTAAAAATTTTAAAGCCAATAACATTTTGAAGAAAAGCCTTGCAAATAAATATTCCTACATAGCTAAAAATTTTTAGGTTGAAATTTACAATGGTACCTTTCCTTTTTTTTTCTTAAGATTTTATTTATTTATTTGACAGACAGAGATCACAAGTAGGCAGAGAGGCAGGCAAAGAGAGAGGAGGAAGCAGGCTCCCCGCAAAGCAGAGAGCCCGACGTGGGGCTCGATCCCAGGACCCTGAGATCATGACCGGAGCCGAAGGCAGCGGCTTAATCCACTGAGCCAACCAGGCGCCCCACCATGGTACCTTTCTTATTCAAAATATTAACAGTCCTATCTCTCATCCATTTCTCCATTATATTTACCTAATTAATTTAATCTAACCAACTTCTATTCCTCTCTTTAAATATCATTATTTGATCAAATTTGAAAACTTTTATCTTGATGGAAACCCACTTTATCAGCCACAACAACCTATTTGTCTTGAGCAGCTACATTTTTGTTGTTGTATGAGTCTTTAAGACAATGTTCAGAGGAATAGAATGGTACAGGCTCCAAAAGTTCAGTTCCTTGAACAATTCCCAGAGGCAGAGCTTCCTTTGTACAAACTTAACTTTAGACATTTCCTCAAAACCCTACAATAACCTTCCTCAGTCTTGTGTTATTTTGTTCCCTAAGAGCCTGGCCTAGTAGACTCCTCCGAGCCTCCAATCAATCAGAAATTATCATCAGGTTTCTACTAGAAGGTAGCTGGCCATGCAGGTACAGTTCTGAGACATAAGGTGCACAAGGAACCTTTTCACAAAAATGATTTTTTTTAAATCAGTCTAACCCATTTACCCAAGCCCAAGCCAGACACCTGCTTCTTCTAATCCAGGTACTTAGCTTTCTAAATGGTATTCACCAGGTCAGGCACCAAGAATAATGTAAAACTAACCATTACCATTCTGGGAAACTTTTGATATGAACAAAACTGTTAATTTGAGAGGCACCTTAGAACTAAAAGAGGCATGGGAAAGGTTCCCTCAAGAGATGTTTGCCTTATCTTCCTAAGAGAGAAAGATCAACTTAGTGAATATAAGGGAGCTCTCTCCAGAAGTCACACATCTCAACAAAACAAGATAAATACTAGGAGAAAGACAAGAATCACAGATACAATTCACCTTGAAACTAAGAACCAACAGATCCCATCCAACATCTAAAGAACCTGCAGAACTAGAAATGGATTTATTAGAGAAAAATTACCTAGCTTCATGATTTCTGGTAACACAAATGATCCCAGAAAGGATGATAAGGATGTAAGCAGAACAGTCTCCCCCTAAAATAAAAGATGCAGGATGAATTCAGTAACTACACACTATTCACTCAGCAATAAATTTAAAAAAGAATGCTCATGTACTATAACCACGTAAATATTCATATTTGAAAACCTAGCATCTTTAAATAGTGCTAATGATATATTTCCCTAGGATAGTGTTATTTTTTATTGTTTTCTATTTTAATTTTGTCGGTGGAAAAGCTGGAGCAAGACTAGTGACAAATATTTAAAATCAGTGCCACAGCTAGTCAAGACTTATAAGTAGTTAGACATCAGATCTTGAACTACCTGGAACAAAGCATTACAAATCATTTCTCCAATTACCCCTCATCCATTCAATTGGGCTTAATTACAATATTTCACAAATCAACCCAGTGCAAATTAATAGTCTACCTCCACCTTATAGAGAAGTGATGTCTTCAAAAAACTTCACACCATCACATTTTTTACAAAAGATGTAAATTTGTACTTTTAAAGTCTCATGTTACATTTCTATTTCCTGAACAAAGAAGGCACAGCACTCAGTATTTATCCTCTCAAGCATCTTGCCTGATTGCTTCAAAACTGCAAAGCAATGCCTATACAATACCTCAAAGAGTTTGACAGGAATCCCTCAACATTCTGATGACAGTATCATAATCTAAAAAGTAAATTCCTGGTACCTTTGAGATACCTGATTTGCCCCACCCATTACAACACTACAAAATGTAGGTTTTGATACAACTTATCTGCATTTTTATAATCCTTTTTATTACACATATATTCCTTTATAAAGTCAATCCCCAATCATTTTCTTCAACATTCCCACAAACTTAAAAGTATTTCTAAATTCCTCACAGTTCCTGTAAATTCCCAAATTTTATAATGTAATTCTTATGAAGCTTGTGCTTCAAAATAAAATAAAAATATAGCATATCAAAATTAGTATGATGCAGTGTAGTGCTTAGAAGGAAATTTATAGCACTAAATGCCTATATTAGAAATGAAAAAGAAGAAAGTTTTAAATTTATAAGATTCCACCTCAAAAAAATGGACCAAGAAGAGCAAGATAAACTCAAAGTAAGCAGTAGGAAGGTAATGATAAAGAGCAGAAATCAATGGATATCAATGGAATTAAAAACAGAAAAATAAATGGATATAAAAGCTGGTTCTTTAAAATGTCCAATAAAATTAATAAATATCTAGACTAATCAAGGAAAAAAAGGAGAAAGATAATACAAATTATCAACATGAGGATCTGACTATAGACTTGAGACATAAAAAGAATAATTACAGAATAGGGGCGCCTGGGTGGCTCAGTGGGTTAAGCCTCTGCCTTTGGCTCAGGTCATGGTCTCAGGGTCCTGGCATCCAGCCCCGCAGCGGGCTCTCTGCTCAGCGGGGAGCCTGCTTCCTTCTCTCTCTCTCTGCCTGCCTCTCTGCCCACTTGTGATCTCTGTCAAATGAATAAATAAAATCTTTAAAAAATAATAATAATAATTCCAAGATACTTATAATACCTAAGGAATACAAATTAATGTCTACAAATTCAGCAACTAAGATGGAATGGATCATTTCATCCAGAAAGAGAAAAATTGCCACAACTCATTAAAGAAAAAGTATCCTCAATTTTCTGGTATATATTAGATAAATTTGTAGTTAAAATTCTGCCAAAAATGCTCAGATGGTTTCATAACAAATGCTGCAAAATATGTAGGAAAAATAATGTCAATTAAACACAATTAACTCTAGAAAATAGGAGGCAACACTTTCCAATTCAAAATACCAAAGCAAGACAAAGATAGTGCAAGAAAACAACAGAAACATCTTTCATGAAGGATACAGAAATCCTCAACAAAACAGCAGAAACAACATCCTTCATGAGGATACAAAAATCCTCAACAAAATAAGGAAATTCAACCTAGCAATACAAATAAAAGCTCATAAGCAAGTAAGGTTTACATCAAGACTACAAAGCTGGTTCCATATTTGAAAATCAAACAAGGAATTAGATTACATTAATGAAGTAAGCAAGAAAACACACATGATCATTTCAATAGCTAAAAAAGAGGCACTAGACAAAATCCAGCATCCGTTTCTCATTAAAAAGAACGAAAATAAAGCAAAGTAGGAATAAAAGGGAATTTCCTTTAACTATGAAAGACTGTCTAAATAATCATACAGTTAATTCTATATTCAAAAATAAACAACTAATAAAAGACCAGGAGCAAGGCAAAGAGGCTTGTTCTAGTCAGCATCTTTATTGGAAGTCCTAGCAAATGCAGCTAGGAAAAAAGTAAGACTAAAGGCATACAAACCGGAAATTAAGAAATGATTTGTATGCATGCATTTGTATGCATGACTATCTACATAGAAAATGCAGACAAAGGCTACAGAAAAGCTCCTACAACTAATAAAAGATTTTGACAACTCATGGGATATGGGGACCTGACTGGCAAACACTAGGCAAGAAGACTCAAAGGTCGTAAATAATTCTGTGTTACAGATCACAGCAAGAAATATATCCCTGTTTGAAACACTTGGTTCAAGTGGCGGCTTACAGATCTTCCTATCTGTAAAGTCACATTTTCCCCTTTGTGACAGTAAGTGATACATGGGGTAATAACTTGGTATTAGGTCTATAACTTGTTTCCAGCAGTCTTTCTCCAAAGGTTTTGGCACTCACTGTTTTATCTGTCCTAAATTGTTTCACTGGGGTTTTCAGTATGATAATTTTCTAGTTCTAACACTGCTTCAAAATGTGTTAACTTCCTTCTTCTCTAAACAAGGCTTCCCTTTTCCCTTATCCCTCTTCCTATCACTCGTGACTCATAAATTATTTTTTCAATTTAAGGTTTTATATTTACAAGCATTCTTTTCTTTCACTAATGCTCAGATAGTTCCAGATTTGGCCAGGAGGAACTCCTCTAAGTTGGGGTTCTGCTGATCTGATCCAACAGCTTTTAAGCACTTTTCTGTTTTCTGACTCTTTGTTTTCTCTGCCCAAGAACTAGAATCTTCAATTTTTCACAGAAGCCTTGGATCCTTTTCAGTAGGAATAATATTTAGAGAACATGTTATCAATGCTAGGTGTACTTATTGCTATTGCTGATGCTTCTAAGCCCTTCTGCTAGAAGGAGGCGGCAATATATGTGTATAATCACAGATTCATATTACTATTTCATTTAATTGATAGTGAAGGATTGTTAGTAACTATATCTGTCTATATTCCCTTAATGTTAAATAAATGGTTCCTAATAATATTAATAGGTCAACTTAAATGACTTGCCTGTAAGATATTTCTAACTGTTTTAAAATTACCATAAACAATACAGTTCAATGAAGCTAAGTAAATGAGACCATACTATATGAATCATTTACATGTCTTGGAGATTTTGCTTTATCATGACACAGAGATTTTAATCTTTTCAGTCCGTCTATTAATATTCAAAATTTGGATGGACCACAATTTATGTAGCCATTTCCCTACTGGTGAACACTCAGACTGTTTCCACCATTTTGCTACTACAAATAATGCTATAATTAACACATTTGTGTACATATCTTTATGCATACTTTCATAAAACTATTCATGTATATCCTTTGAATTATTTCTCCTTATTCATAACTTATTTTCTAAGCTTCACTAATTTTAGAAGCCCTTTGTTATGTTTGTTAAAGCTTTGCTACAAGTTGTAAATATTTTCTACTATACTGGTCTGATTTTGTTATAGTATCTTTTCTTAGAGAAGTCTGCTCCAGGGGCACCTGGGTGGCTCAGCAGGTTAAGGCCGCTACCTTCGGCTCGGGTCATGATCCCAGCGTCGTGGGATCAAGCCCTGCATCGGGCTCTCTGCTCTGCGGACAGCCTGCTTCCTCCTCTCTCTGCCTCTCTGCCTACTTGTGATTTCTGTCTATCAAATAAATAAATAAAATCTTAAAAAAAAAAAGTCTACTCCATTTTAATGGACTCAAATCTGTTTCCTTTTCAAATATACGGTTCATTCACATTTCAATACGTTTTTTATTAAAAAAAAACTTTGTACTTTGTGTGTGTGTACAATTTTCTTATTTTTCATTTATTTAGACTCTTTCTGGTTCTTCCTGCATCACTATCAATGCTTTAATTACTACAGCTTTATAGTACAGCAAGCAATATCATAAAAGACCTGTCAGATTTTTAGTTTCAAAACTTCTATTGGATATTATCATTCATATACTCTATATATTTGAGAATCAAGTTGTCAAGTTTCCCCCCACTCTTCAAAAAGAAAAAATAAGTTGTGATTTTGATGGAACTGCATTAGTCTGATGGATAAAACTTTGAAAAAGTCTGTATTTTACAACTCGGCTATTCATTCTGAAAAACAGTAGGTCTCTTCATTTATTTGACCCTAGAATAAAATGTTATTTCCTTCATACATATCCTATTTCTTTCTTATTAAATTTATTCCCACATGTTTTATAGCTTACAGTTTTGTGAATGGGTTCTAACATGTATTCTACCATAAATTTCTAAAACAAATATGGAGTCCTTTTTTCTTAAAATGATAAATATCAAGTACATGAAACCAAACCGTCTTTAAAGAACCATCTTTAAAAGAGAAATAAAACAAGGATGCCCTCCTTTTTGCAGTGCAAATGCAAAGTGCCATTTACAGAATAAATATGGCAAAGAGCACCATTTTTTGTAATTACTGATCTATACATATGGCAGAGGACAAATAAAAATACTGGCAACACTGTAAAAGCACCACAAAAAGGAAGTCAACTGCAATATAATTTACTCGTGGCACACTATTCATATAAAATAAATCCACTCACAATAGTTTGTTTAATTATTAAATGCTCTGATACAAATTTCCTCACGACACAAGATTTATGCAAAGAAAAATATAAGCCCCAATTGAATATAAAGAAAGAAAATGTGAATATAGTTAACAAAATTAAACAATAATGACAACAAAACATCAAAAAGATTGAAACAAAGACCCAAGATCAAAATTCTACAGATATAGAGAAAAGACAAAGAGGTATATACTATCAGGAAGCCTCTAGGCTTTAAACTACCAACTCATAAAGAGGCCTTATACGTGATAAGCAGATTCTGTCAAATTAATTTCCTAGGTAGGTATCCTAGACACCAAAAAGGTATCTAAAGTCACCTGAAGAGTCAAGGGTAAAATACCTTAAAACAATACTTCTCGCAACATTCCAGTTTAGTGTCCCTATCAAAATACTACAAAAGGTTAAAGTAATCAATATATAACTCTCTCATCTCACCCTAGTCTCAGTTCCATCTAACCTATGACAATCAGAGTACAGACTAAAATAGTCCACATGAAAACCAAAATATTTGGAATGCCTGTCTTACGTTAAAAATTAACACACATTTTGCATCCAACTTTGTATTATTTGTGAACTCATTCTACTATAAAAATAATCTTCTGGTTACCTAATAGTTAAAATGCTTAACACTTTTTTTTCAGGATTCAGAAGTCTTTTTTATTTTTATTGTTGAAGTATAGCTGACATAGAGTGTTATATTAGCTTCCGTTGTACAACACAGTGATCCAACAATTCTATACATTACTCAGTGCTCAACATGGTAAGTACAGTTAGCTCAATGTTTCTCTTCTCCAACTCTTTAAGTCTACTTGACAAAGTGTTTACCCTATGGGTACACCATGCTCCCTACACACAGGCCAGACCAGACTAGACCACACTACCAAACACTAAAGAAGTATACATAAAAAGCAAGATCCAAAATCAAGAACAAGGCAATATAAACAAAACAGACAGTAATATATACCCCAACTGACAAATACTTTCGTTTGAGCAGCCAAAAAGCTAAATTTCCTATTTAAATCAGATATAAAGGTAAGACCACACAAATTCCTTTTGAGTAAGGTTAGAAGTAAAATCAAATGATACTAAGTCATAAGGTATATTGTTTCTTTAATGATAAGTTCATAATGACAGAAAATATAAGTTCATAATGGCATGAAGTAAATACACACAAACATATATAGATGTGTTTTATATATATGAGGTACTTTTAACAAAATAGGTCAAAATAATAGCTTTTAAACTAGGAACTAAAAGTAGTGTTTGGCCTTCCTTTAAATATAAATATTAAATATGACCACAATGGACATCTGTGGTAACTATTAAACAATTATGTAATTTCCATTCATAACTGAATGAACTGTAGCAATGATCTTTTAAACCTATCATTTAATTCATCTTTAATGGCGATTTTACAAGAGTTTCGAACATCAAAACCCCTATCTTCTATTTTAAGAATAATCCTTCAAATGAGTAAAATTTGGAAACAGAGATTTTCTCTAGTGCCCAAACCTGATTCTAACAACCTACCTAGCACTGAGGAGAAATAATATACACTAATGTACATAATCTTGGCATAAGTTTATGTATTTAAGAAAATATATAGCATATTCTAAACTTTCCAATTGAATAACCCTATTAGGTGACTGGAAAGTTTTCCAAATGTAAATACTTGAAAATATGGCCAGAAAAAACAAAACTTGGCTGGACATCCCTGTACTGAAATAGTTCTGAGTCTCTACTCCCACACCTCCTATCTTCAATTACTTCCATGTGGAAAATATTCAATTAACATTCAGGTCTTGCCTACTGTGTTTAAAAAGAGTCAGCAAATAAGCATTTATTACAGCAAGTAACCCGAATTCCATAATCAAGCTTTCGAGTATAAATGAATTACTTTACAAAAGAGAAATCTGTATATGTAGTCCAAGCTTATCATCATCCACCTTTAAGTCTTTTTCTTAGAATAGATGAGCTCTAAAGTAGAACATATTATGTTATCAGAAGAAACTCCCTAGCCCCACAGTAGGCCATAACATAAGATTTCATGGCAAAGTTAGCAAGAGATCATTTTTCTCTAAACAACGCTACATAAACAAACATTATCTTAATATAGATGCCTTCCATCATGCAGTATCACTAAGACCCATTCAAAAAGGTTCACTTTTAATAAACTATTTACCAAAATGCAATCATGTGCTATCTTAAAAAGATCCGCTTTATAATATGGCATACCCAACTACATAGAATTTTGTTATGTATATAAAAAGGAACAATCATGTGTCATGTATTCATGACTGAAATATGTAGTGTAGTAACAAAAATTATATGCCAAGAAACTATGAAGTAAGTAGATATGAATTAAAATATTTCTGTAGACGGGAAAATCAATTATGCAGGTGACTTCAAACCTTTTGTCTATCTTGCAAATTCTAGTTAGTATGTTTCTTTTTTTTTTTTTTAATTTATTTATTTGACAGAGATCACAAGCAGGCAGAGAGGCAGACAGAGAGAGAGGAAGGGAAGCAGGCTCCCCGCCAAGCAGAGAGCCGGACACGGGGCTCGATCCCAGGACCCCGGGATCATGACCCGAGCCGAAGGCAGCGGCTTTAACCCACTGAGCCCCTAGTTAGTATGTTTCTTAACCATTGAAAATACACATAACAAACAAAATAACCAAGCAATTCAACATCTTACATCTATCAAGGATCACTATGTCTTTTTAAAAATCTCTGTATTAGAAAAAAATATTTATATTAGTGCCAGTGGTTTGTTGTTGTTGTTGTTGTTGTTAAGATTTTATTTATTTATTTGACAGAGAGAGAGCACAAGCAGGGGAAGTGGCAGGCAGAGAGAGAGGGAGCCAGGTTCAGGACTGGATCCCAGAACCCTGGGATCATGACCTGAGCTGAAGGCAGTTGCTTAAATCAACTGAGCCACCCAGGTGCCCTAGTACCAGTTTTATTTATCACTCCAACTCTAGCACGTGGGAGCAGTACATATAGTAGGTACTCAATATTTATGGAATAAAATTATTCAACTTTTCTAAGTTTTAGTTTCTTCAGAGTAAAACCCACATCATAACTGCTTAAGATTAAATAAAGTAATACATGCATAACGTAGATGATAAAATGTTAGGTTAATCCCTTGTTTCAGGAAATACAATTTTAGTATATGTGCTGCCGAAGCGAGCAGTTTCAGGAAATACAAATAACTGTTGCTATTACTTTAGTTCACAGCTAAAAACAAGACCAAATAATTCTCTCGAAGTTTATATGGGACTTACGTCAGCAGAAAATTTTAGCATAAAAGAAAGGAAGCTTATCAACCAGTGCCCACAATATAGCTTGTAAATAGCCACTAATAGGAGGGAAATAGGAAAGAGGGTCCAAGGAGAAATAGCCATTTCCAGGTTTATGGTAGAAAAAGCATAAAGGTAAGAATGGAACATTCTGTTGTGTCAGAAAGCAACTAAGTACTCTAAAAATGATGGGACATATCACAGAAACACAAAAACAAGCCGTTCCCACAGCTAAATTTTAACAATTTGAATATTTGTTATATTTCAAAAGAAATATAACAGATAATGGATTTTAATTCACTGAATAAAAGAATCCATGAGCCCACAATGATAATGTAAAAAGGAAAGTAGAAACTTCCTTACACAAGAACGCCAGCTAATAAATGTGGGAAGAATAGAACTAAAAAGTCATCATTTTTGCAAGCATCAACGCAATCAATGATTCAAGCAAAAATCAACTATGAATGTTAAAATCACTGGGTGAAAGGCTGTTGAGAAGCAGTGTTTATTCAGTCTCCAGGCAGGGATTAATTACCAAAAAAGAAAAAGCTATTTTTACAAAGGAGAAATCTGGCAGCACTAGCTAAACCAAATAATCCAGTTTAACCTCACAAACAATGGAACAAACTAATAATACAGAAGTTAAAATAAGCTTTAAGTACATATATACATCAACATGAATAATTTTGATATGAACACAGTGAAAAAAGCAATGCATTAAACAATATTTACTTTAAATCAATACTATTAATATTTTACACAAAGGCATGAACAATGCATAACTTCAGAGTTGTAATTGCCTCTTACAAGAAAGACAAAAAGAATAAGATTAATTTATCTTCAACTATACTTTTATTTAAAAAGTTCTGAAACAATTATAGCAAAATGTGAATATCTGTCAATTTTGGCAGTTTGAATACATGAGCATTTTAAATTCCTTCTTGTATTTTTTATATTTTTAAATATCTCATAATTTGGAAATTTAATATTGTAAATGAACTGCTGTTATACAAATCTCAGTTCTACACAACTACACATGCTTAGCTCTGCAATTCCTGGTGTTTAAAACTATTGTTTCAAAGAACTTTGATTTAAATTTTTTTTTTTTTAAGATTTTATTTATCTGACAGACAGAGATTACAAGTGGGCAGAGAGGCAGGCAGAGACAGAGAGGAGGGAAGCAGGCTCCCTCCTGAGCAGCGAGCCTGATGCGGGGCCTGATCCCAGGACCCTGGGATCATGACCTGAGCCGAAGGCAAAGGCTTTAACCCACTGAGCCACCCAGGCGCCCCTGAAGAACTTTGATTTAGAAGCAACCCCCTTTCTACTTTTAATCTCTGATGTAAATTAATAGAAGGAAATCAGCACTCTCAAATGATCCTAATAAGCAAAATGCATTTCATTTACTTAAATAAAAGATAACTTGGAAGGTATGCCATCTATGTGGTATTATACCTTCTATAAAATTTAATAGCATCTGTATCTCATATGGCACTTAATATGTATCATCATTTGGAGAACTGAAAAGTTTATCCATTCTAATAATTCACAGTTTTTTCAATCATTTGACCTACCTCTACAAAAAACATCCCATTAAAGTTATTATTTTAAATACCAATCAAGTCTATTTTCAAAAATCTACTGTTGTAAAATTGGTGCAGAAAAAATTTTTAAAACTCAAAATTTTTAAGTGACTTTCTAAGTTCTTCATCACATTCTTTATAATGCTCTAATCTATTTGTAAAAACTTTCTATTTTCTGCTTAAGAGAAGGTCAATGGCTTTCACTTCACTACTCTAACATAATCATGAATTGAAATAAGAACTCTTAGCTCTTTGGACCGACAAAGCTACCAGTATGCCTATGCCAATAAAGCGATTTGTTCATTAATGCTGCTAATAAAGCAACCTTTTGTTAGTCTATGAAACATCAGAAACCTCAGAGACTCTTAACTTTGCAATTTTTCCCTTTTTTTTTTGCCATGTTAACTTAAAAGTTCTCTTATATGTCATTTACTTTAACAACTAAAATGTAATCATCTAGAAATCTGATTTTCCACTCTTAGTAATTTAATGACTTAACATATGTGTTCCAGCTTCAGAAAACTATTGCTAGAGGAAACTACTTATATTTAATTATTCTCTTCCATTTTCCTACAGAGCCAATCTTGTAGAAATCTGTGTCATCTTCTAGTACTAACACCTTAAGGAACAACCCCTGTGATATTCTCAAAATGAAAAACAAAAATGTCCATTTACCCAATAAGTCTTAATTGATCAACTACATTAAACAACACATGAAAGAGACCACAAAGATTAATATATGATCTATGTCCTCAAGCAACTGAATTTAAGGAATTAAACAAGCATAAAAAAAATTACTGTAGGCAGTTTACAATAATATTAACTGTTTTAGTATATGTGCTGCTGAAGCGAACACAATAATATTAACTGTTAAATATAACAGCATGAAGAATACAATTAATTGAGCTTAGACAAGAAAAAAAAATCTTCAATAAGGAGACTTTTGAGGCAAAATAAAGGAAAGTATATTTAGGCTTAAGTGAACAATTTATACACAAAAACAGGTACATAAAACACACAGTAAATGTGAAATTTTTAATTAACTTAGTAAGGCTAGAATGTATCATGCATCTAAGGAATTAGCAGGAAATGTTCTTTTTTTATTGACATATAATGTATTATTGGTTTCAGGGGTACACGTCTGTGATTCATCAGTGTTATATAATACCCAGTGCTCATTACATCACATACCTCCCTTAATGTCCATCACCCAGTAACCCTCATCCCTCCACTCCCACCCCTCCAGCAACACTGTTTGTTTCCCACGATAAAGAGTCTCTTATAGTTCATCTCCCTCTCTGGTTCCATCTTGTTTTATTTTTTCCTCTCTTCCTCTATGATTCTCTGTTTTGTTTCTTAAATTCCACAAATCACTGAGATGTGATCATTGTCTTTCTCTGATCGACTTATTTCACTTAGCATTAATACCCTCTAGTTCCAAGTAGGAAATGTTCTTAAAGGACTTCTGGATTTGGACTTTTCTCCATGCAATGGACAGACCTTTAAGGGTTATAAGAGAAGGCAGATGATATTCAGATCTTTTTTTTTTTTTAAATAGGTCACTGCTGAGGTATCCTGAATGCCCAAAAGCCTTATATATTACAAAGTTCCTGAAAATACAAGCTTTGGGGCATTAGGTGCCTCAGGAGTACATGAATACTACTAGATTTTCAAATGTGATTCATGGTTGGTACAATTATATATCTATTATGAAGCTCCTAATTAACTTTTAGCATTGTCTAACTAATTGCTAATCAAAGAGAAGTATCAATTAATTAAGTAAAATATTGTTTCCAATAATAGGCATTTTAAACTACTTCAAAATATTAGAAAAACATCTGTTTTCATGAATCGTAAAGTCATTCTGATGATCAATTTTAAAAGTTTCAGATAAACTCAAGAGACTACAATTAGAATTTGCAGAATAATTTATAAAACTTGTCTCACTATAATCCTTAACATCCACGGTACTCTCTGCCTTACACCCTTGCTTTCTCCCAAGCACTATCTCTTATCCTAACTACCCTCCTCTCAAGAGTTACCTTGGGAACTCAGTGTCCTTACGTGAGCCTGGGCTACAGTGAATCAATCCAACTGGATCCAGCCCCACTAAGAGTCTTATTAATGCTTTAACTTAGGACTCAGAAATTAACCAGAACCTCTCCAAGGCTGATGTTCTAGGCTAAGAAATTCCGGGGTGCCGGGCTAGCTCAACTGGCAGAGCTGGCAATTCTTGATCTCAGATCCTGAGTTAATAAGCCCTATGCGGAGCGGAGAGATCATGTAAATAAATAAATAAAATCTAGTTTTAAAAAATTCAGACTGGCTCCTTACACAAGTTTCATACCACCTGGAAAGAGCCAGTCTACACTGAAAAATATGAAAGGAAATAAAAGTTTATTACATGATTCTGTTTATTTTGTCTATGTTTAAAATTTTTGATACAAAAAGGTTTTTTTAAATCAGAAAGTTAAGAAAACATACAAACAGCACCAACGTTCTCACCAGTGGCTTAATAAATTAAACTGTACCAATATAATTCTTTTCTCTTGTGAACCATACCCTAATTCCACACACTGTTCGCCAACCAACCACTATTCTGAAGCCCTCTTCACTTTTAAACATTCTCCAAATATCAATCTAAGGGTCACTTCCTTGGGGGAAAAGTCTTTCTGACTCAAAACACTACTAGGCTAAGTGCCTCTACTATATGCTTTCGTGGCTTTTATCATAATTGTGATTTATCTGTTTGATTATTTCATATCAATCTTTCCAGCAGACTTACAGCTTCCATGAATTCAAGAAAATCCCTGTTCAATCACCAGCTGACAATAAGCTGAGTGGAGAATTTAGTAGCCTCACATGACAAAGAATTCAGATTTGATAAAACTAGTTGAGAACAATCACTTAAAAAGCAATAACAATAAAAACAAATCTTGGAAGGGGAAAGAATCTGTATCATGAAATTTAAATTGCCCATATTAGATAATTTAAAAGGTCCAGTTTCCAGCAAAAAATCATAAGACTTGAAAGAAATTTACTTGAAATTTCAAGTCTTGAAAAAGATTTGAAAATACAGTTCATACACAGGGGGAAAAAGCAATCAATAAAAACCATCTTTGAAGGACCCCAGACAATGGACTTATCAGACTTTAAATCAGCTATTTTTAATATGTTCAGAAAACAAAAAGAAACCATGACAAAGAACTAAAGGTATGATAATGGTATCTCACCAAATACAGAATATCAATAAAGAGAAAGAAATTTAAAAAAAAAAAACAAAACAGAAATTCTAAAATTGAAAACCACAGTAGCTGAAATGAAAAACTCACTAGAGGGATTCCATAGCCAGAACTGAGAGGGTAAAGAAATAATCAGCAAATTTGAAGACAGCTCATCTAAGATTAACCAGTGTGATGAACAGAAAGGAGAAAAGGAAAATGAAGGGTCTCAGAGAACCTCTGGGATACCCATGTCTCTTCTAGTCAACCTGAAGTGATGTAACAGTTATAAAACACTCTACCCAAAAGCAACAAAATATAGATCCTCCTCAAGTGTTGCTAAAACATTCTCCCAGGAGAATCAGATGTTAAGCCACAAAACAACTCTCAAAAAATTCAAAGAGACTGATATCATATGAAATATATTCTCCAATCACAAGAGAATAAAGATAAAAATTGCAGGGGCAATTTTTATTGCTGTACAATGCATGCCACAATACGAATGAACCTTGAAACCATTATGCCATCTGAAATAAGCCAGTCATAAGAGGACAAATACTATATGATTCCTCTTATACATGGTACCGTGAACAGTCACATTCATAGAAACAGAGAGGTTACCAGGGACCATGGGGAGAGGGCGATGAAGAGGTACTGTTTAATGGGTACAGTTTCTGTTTGGGATGATGAAAGAGTTCCAGAAATGGATAGTAGTAACAGCTGCACAATACTATGAATGTTCTTAATTCCACTGAATTGTACCACTTTAAAATGGTAAAATTTCATATTATGTGCATTTTATAACAATTAAAAAAAAAACAGAGAAAAAAGCATTATTTATTAGACTCCAGAGAACCCAAATAGTAATAAATATCTAACATTTACTATGTATCACACACTGTACACACTACTCATACAATCTCCACAACCCTGTCAAATACTATTATTATCTGTTGTTTTTTTTTAAAGGATTACCCTGAGCTTTTTTTTTTTTAAGATTTTATTTATTTATTTGACAGACAGAGATCACAAGTAGGCAGAGAAGCAGGCAGAGAGAGAGGAGGAAGCAGGCTCCCTGCTGAGCAGAAAGCCCGATGCGGGGCTTGATCCCAAGACCCTGGGATCATGACCCGAGCCGAAGGCAGAGGCTTTAACCCACCAAGCCACTTAGGCACCCCTATTACCTCTGTTTTACAATGAGGAAACTGAGGCACAAAATAGTTAAGTCACTTGGTCAAAGTCACACAGCAAGGAAATAGTGAAGCCAGACCTCACACCCTGGTAATTTGACTCTTCAGAGTTCACACTCAAACCATACAATATGCTACCTCCCAAGAAGCAGCAAGAGTTTAAAAAAAAAAAAAATTAGAGCAGAAATTTAGCTATTTTGTTAAACTACTGAAGTACTTCATGGAAATACGGAATAGCAAAAAGCAAAACACAATCCCTCCCCTTCAATACTTTAAATGTACATTTGCATTAAAGATAACATTTTTTTAAGAAGATAATGTGTTTAGGGGCGCCTGGGTGGCTCAGTGGGTTAAAGCCTCTGCCTTCAGCTCAGGTCATGATCCCAAGATCCTGGAATGGAGCTCTGCTCAGCAGGGAGCCTGCTTCCCTTCCTCTCTCTGCCTGCCTCTCTGCCTACTTGTGATCTCTATCAAATAAATAAAATCTTTAAAAAAAAAAAAGATAATGTGTTTAATTATATAACTACTCCCAAAACATTTTTATCAAACTTTATTATTCATTATTTCATACCAGTGAAGCATATCAAAGTCTAAAATATACACTACAATATAAAAAATTTTTAAAAAGCAAGCCCTTAAAGATCATCATCCCTGATAAACACCAAGCTAATAGGCAAAGGAGAAAGCACATTAAAGAAAAGAGGTATTCAGAATAATCTTTGTAAATAGGAAAGAAGTCTTATTACTGACATGCTTCCAAGTCAGAAAATACAACATAATAAAGCTCAAGAGTACTTAGGGAACCAAGTGGCAGGCCTTTTGGACACGGTTCCAAATCTAAGTACACAGTATTATTGCTCCTTTTTTTTTTTATCAGTGCCATTAAAATGAGAAAGAATTACCACCTATCAAGCATTTGCTCACATTCCTAACTTTTTTCAACATACTAATCCAACAACCAAGGTAAGGAATAATAGAACAGTTCTTCAATTTTCATGTTATCTTTAATTTAAAAAAGAAAAAACTACACCAACACAATCATTCAGAAAATTTATTATGCTAGGCACTAAGACAATAAGAATAGAAATACCCTGCCATCTGAAAACTTAGTCTACTAGAGAGATTGATATGAAGTAATCAAGCAAATAAGTCACAATTACGATAAAAGCCATGAAAGCATATAGCAGGGGCACTTAACTTGGTGAATGTTTTGAGTCAGGAAAGACTTCTCCCCTCCATCCCTCCTCCTTGCCCTAAGGAAGTGACCTTTAGACTGATATTTGGAGAATATTTAAAAGTGCAGAGAGATTCGGGACAGTGGTCCATGGGAGGAAGGGGACATGTAATTAGGGTATGGTTCACAAGAGAAAAGAATTATATTGGTACAGTTTTATTTATTAAGCCAGTGGTAAGAATATAGATGCTTGCATGTCTTCATAAGTTTTGGATTTCCAAAACAAAACAAAAAATTCTTTTCATGTGGAAAATTTTAAACATACACAAAACAAACAGAATAGTATAATAAACTCCTCTGTATCCATTACCCAACTTCAGCAACCATCAACATTGTGCCATTCTTGTTTCATCTATACCCTCCACTCCCTGGCACCCAACTTAATTGTTACTTTATATTTTTTAGGTAAAATTTATATAGACTGAAATAGATATTTATCTATACAACTCCGACAAATAAACTTGTGTAACCCACACCTCTATTAGATACTGAACATTTGCATCACTTCAGGAAACACTTATGTCCCTTCCCAGTTGAGTACTAGTACTCCCCACAACCAAAAGAATGCAACCATTGTTCAATATTTTAAATTTTTTCACCATAGATTAGCTTTGCTTGCTCTAGAACTTAATGTAAATGGAATCATACTGTAGTGTGTCCAGCATCTATCTGTTTTTGTGAGATTCCTCCATGTTATTTTGCATATATTCTTTCCATCTTATTACTGAGTAGTACTCGACTGTATGAATACACCAAAACTGTTCAATCCATTATCCATCCTAGGGACTGACATTTGCATTGTTCCCAGCTGTTATAAATAAATTATAAATTAGTATAATTATTACAAATAAATCCACTATAAATATTCTTGAAAAGGGCTTTTATAGACATATTTTCATTTATCTTGGGAAAACACTCAGAAAAACTATTGGATCCAAAGGTAGATGTATGCTTAAACTTATAAAAAAAAATGCCAAATGGTTTTCCAAAGTGGTTCTACCAGTATATACACACACCAGCAATTTATGGGAGTTTGAGCAGTCTTGGTGGAAATTTTGCTATTGCAACCTTTTTAATTTTAGCCCTTATAGTTGGTTTTAATAGTTATATCACGGTTTCATTTTGTATTTTCCTAATAACTAATATTCATAGCTTTCATACATATTAAAAATTGGTGGTTTCTAAAGGTGAGGAGCATACTGACACAAGAAATAACAAGAGCAAAGGTTCTGAAGGAAATGATATAGCATATTTGGACCAAGAGGCCCATGTGGCTATATAGCAAGGAGTAAAAAAGAATGTGCATGAGATAAGGCTATATAAGTAGACTAGGGTCAAATCACATGGAGGAGATTATCCTAAATTCAGATGTAGACTCATAGACTCCTCTGGGACAGCTAAGTAGAGTTATGAAATAGGACTGGAACTTAAGTAAGTAAGGGCTAAAGTAACAGATAAGAAATTCCCTCCATAAGTGGAAATCAAAGTGGTAAGACTGCCTGGTGAGAAAAAAACAAAGAGGCAAAAGAAAGCACCCTAGGACCAAGACTCAAGAACTTAAGAGTTTAAATAACCAAAATGAAGAGAAGCCTATAAAAGAGGCTGAAGAATGGGGGTACCTGGGTGGCTCAGTGGGTTAGGCCTCTGCCTTCGGCTCAGGTCATGATCTCAGGGTCCTTGGATCGAGCCCCGCAACAGGGTATCTGCTCAGGAGCCTGCTTTCTCTCTCTCTCTCTCTGCCTACCTACTTGTGATCTCTGTCAAATAAATAAATAAGATCTTTAAAAAAAAAAAAAAAAA
>ML105239.1:38385-103751 GCA_003697995.1 Taxidea taxus jeffersonii | reverse complement strand
AAAAAAAAAAAAAAAAAGAGGCTGAAGAGTAATATACCAAAGAGTTTGAAGGAGTTTTCAACAATGCTAAAAGCTGCTAAGAGGTTGTTTAAAGTTGAATTGTGTTCCTCTAAAGTTCCAGTGGTGAAGCTCTAACCTCTAGCACACCTCAGAACATTGACTACAGTTGAGAACAGGGCCTACTATAGGGGTGATTATGTTATTATCTAAGTCCTAACCCAATATGACTGGTGTCCTTACAAGAGGAAATGTGAACACAGATACTAAGGATGTACATCCACAGAGGAAAGGTGGTAGACACAGCAAGAAGATGGTTATCTGCAAGCCAAGGAGAGATGCCTCAGAAGAAACCAAACCTGCAGACACCGTGATTCTAGCCTGTAGAACTGTGAGAAAATATACTTTTATTGCTTAAGCCACCCAGTCTGTGGTATTTCATTATGACAGCCTTAGGAAACTAATACAGAGGTCAAATAAAAGCAAGTCTAAAAATACCCACATAATTTATTGAAACAGAGGTCAATGGTATCATTAGCAAGTACTGTTTGATGGAGTGAATAAATTGAGATGAGACAAAGGTGAGAAATGGAAACAAACATAAATAATAATTTCAAGCATTTGGCTAGGAAAGAGAACAAAAGATCAGTAATATAATGCTCATAAAGCCTTACTGTTTCATTTTGGTTTTTTAGTGACAATTGGTAGATTTAAATACTGATGAGAAGAACTAGTGTAAAGAAAGAAACTGAATATACAAAAGAAAGAAGAGATAGTCAAGAGTGTAGGGTACCCCAGAGGAGAGAAGGCAAGAGAGAGAGCCTTAGCTTATCTGCTTTTTATAAGCAGTACTGCCCCTACTTTAATATTAAGGAGGAAGAAAAAAATGGTATAGATAATGAGCAATTAAGTATTATCATGTAGTACTCGTGTTTCATTGGAAAGTAATAGAAAAAGCTTTCTCTACAAAGAGAAGGGTCATGTTGGAGGTCTGAGAAGGGTGATTAACTGAAACAGTTAAGATGAAGAAGCCAGTTGCCAAGAGGAAGGCAATAGATTTCCAAATAGTAGCAGGGTCCACTAGATGATCATGAATTTATAATGTAAAAAAAGTATGTTCTTTAAGGTGATTTCTACTGCAGCATTCATGTGATACAGAAATGGAGGAAGCAGATCACTGGATTAACTGAGCACTGGGATTTTGTCAGACAGCTGGGACAAATATATATAAGGAAGAGGAATCTAGGATATGGAAAAGAAGTAGACAACAAACCCTCAGTTAACAAGAAATGTGAAAAATGGAGAAGGCTGATAACTGGAAGAATGAGAAGCCAAAAGACTAGAAGTATAAATGAGTTGGTAGTACAGTTAAAATGGCTAATCAACAATTATATGATTAATCAGACACAAGGTACTTATTAATAATTTATTAAGTGGAACAATTAAACTAATAATTCCCATGGGAGTGAGTAACAGGATAGACTGGAGGACAAAGTCACTGGATTTGGAGAGGTCAGGGAAATGAGATTCAGTATGTTGATGCCTCATCCATGCGGATGCTGAAATCATCCAAGACCACTGTAGGGCCTAAAACATACAAGATTATGAGCCATGTGTCATTATCTTATAAGAATCTACTAAGAAGGCAGTAGACAGCAGCTAAAAGGAAACTGACACTGTTGTAAATACTTTGTATGTATGAATTTAATGCTCACAAATAATCTGAGGTAAGAAATGATACTATTACTACTACTACTAATGCAGAAACAAACTCAGACAAATTTTAAAAGACTTAACCAAGTTTACTCTTTTAAACCACTATGCTACAGAATGTTGAAAGATATCAAAAACCAGCATGAGTGGGGTGCAAGACACAAAGAATCTCCAAATGGAGTGAAATTTCAATTAAGGAAATTTATATAGTACGGGCTATACTTCTAGTTCCAACAATATATCAGATCAGATAACCTGAAAAGCCTTCCCACAGAAAGTTTATCCAGAAGGGATAAATCAAAATCATGCTTTAAGTGAACTTTTTAGCTACCATGAAAGAAAAATCGTTAAATTCCAGTAACACAGAAAAAAACTACTAAGACCAGAAGTTGACACCACTTCTGCCCTAGGATGGATTATTAGTCCTAATCTATACCTTTGCATTTAACTCATATAAGCCTTTTGGACCTTGGTGAGAGACTTTAGAACTGAGATCCCCCTTCCTTCTCCACATAGTAATACGCATATAAAGCCAAAACCCAGCAAGCGTTATATTTTAGTAAAGGAGCCAGAGATAGCTCAGTAAGACAAGAACAGTAAAGAGGCTTAGGCTGGGAAAGTAACAAAAACAATTATTACTCCTTTATTATATGATGAACTACAAAGGGTATCCAAGACAATCCACTGTTAGAATGAGAGTTCAGCAAGGTTGCTGAACAATATACAAATACAATATACAAATAGCAATCTGTTTCCCATATTAATTGGTTGATGGTAAAAGAATGTATAAAAAATTATCATTCACAATAACAAAAATCATAAAGAATCTAAGAATAAGTCTAATAAAAGATCTGTGAAAATAATATAACTGTATTGAAAAACATTAAAGAATATTTAAATATATACCATGGTCATCCAACAAGACAATTATCCCCACTACAGCCTGTAAATTCAATGAAATTCCAAACACAATCCCAACATGGTGTAGCATGTTTTTGTTGGATTTTCTTTGAGATGGGGAAAAAATGTGACAAGCTGACCTAAAATTCAGTAAGAGAAGATTTAACCTTATTAGACTTCAAGACATATCGAAACTATTATAATTAACACAGTATGATAATGACATGAAAGCAAGCAAATCACGTAAGACTATGGTACAGAACAGACTCCAGAAATAAACCCATTTAATAAATTTAAAATTTTAAAACAAAATCAAAAACAACCCACAGATAGAACAAGTGTTGATGGGGTTGTAGAGAAAAAGGAAACTTCATGCATTACTAGTGCAGCCACTGTGGAAAACAGTATGGAGTTTCAAAAAGTTAAAAATAGAACTGCCCTAATGACCGAGTAATTGTGCTATTGGGTATTTACCCAAAAAAATTCAAAAACACTAATTTAAAAGGACACATAGGCCCCTACCTATATAGCAACATTATTTACAACAACCAAATTATGGAAGCCATCCCAGGGTCCATAAAAAAGAATAAAATCTTGCCATTTACAATGACATGGATGGAGCTAAAGTATAATGCTAAGTGAAATAAAGGAAGACAAATATCCTATGATTTTACTCATTAGTGGAATTTAAGAAAGAAAACAAAAAAACAAAGCCAGGAGGGAGGACATGCCAGGAAAATACTCTTAACTACTGAGCATAAACCAATGGTTATCAGAGGAGAGATGTGTGGGGGGACGGGTGAAATGGGAGATGAAAATTAAAAGAGTGAACCTGTCATGATAGGGACTGGGTGATGTATAGAATTCCTGAACTGCTATACTGTATACCTGAAACTAATATAACACTGTATATTAACTATACTGGAATTAAAATTTTGAAAATAAACATAAATTTAAAAACCCTACAAAAAAGATATTTGCAATGCTAATACCAAAACATTAATATCCAGATTATAAAAAGAATTGCCATAAATCAATATAAAAGTCAATACCTGACAGGAAAAAAAAAAAATTAGCAAAGGACACAGAGAAAAGACATATAATAGGAGACCAGAATGAACAAGACCCATTCAAATATGTTCAACTTTTCTAGAAATCATAGTAATGAAAAGAGTTTATCTTTCAGAGAGGTAAGAATCAGTGGCTAGATTAAACAAAATCTTCATTTAAAAAAATGGGGAGCATGCTGGTAGGCACAAAATAGTACCTCTTCTTTGGACTTGATTCGGCATACTTCATAAAATGTAGTAGCACCCACACCTTGTGATCTCGCAATTCTACTCTTGTGTGTCCCTACTAGATAAAGTTACACGTTGATCAAGGATATTGGTCTATAATTCTCTTTTTTGATGGGATCCTTGTCTGGTTTAGGGATCAAGGTGATGCTGGCCTCATAAAATGAGTTTGGAAGTTTTCCTTCCATTTCTATTTTTTGGAACAGTTTCAGGAGAATAGGAATTAATTCTTCTTAAATGTTTGGTAGAATTCCCCTGAAAAGCCATCTGGCCCTGGGCTTTTGTTTGTTTGGAGATTTTTGATGACTGTTTCAATCTCCTTACTGGTTATGGGCCTATTCAGGTTTTCTATTTCTTCCTGGTTCAGTTTTGGCAGTTTATATGTCTCTAGGAAAGCATCCATTTCTTCCAGATTGTCAAATTTGTTGGCATAGAGTTGCTCATAATATGTTCTTATGATTGTTTGTATTTCTTTGGTGTTGGTTGTGATCTCTCCTCTTTCATTCATTGTTTTATTTATTTGAGTCCTTTCTCTTTTCTTTTGGATAAGTCTGGCCAGGGGTTTATCAATCTTACTAATTCTTTCAAAGAACCAGCTCCTAGTTTCATTGATTTGTTCTACTGTTTTTTTGGTTTCTATTTCATTGATTTCTGCTTTGATCTTTATTATTTCTCTTCTCCTGCTGGGTTTAGGCTTTCTTTGTTGTTCTTTCTCAAGCTCCTTTAGGTGTAGGGGTTAGGTTGTGTATTTGAGACCTTTCCTGTTTCTTGAGATAGGCCTGTATGGCTATATATTTTCCCCTCAGGACTGCCATTGATGTGTCCCACAGACTTTGGACCATTGTGTTTTCATTATCATTTGTTTCCATGATTTTTTTCAATTCTTCTTTAATTTCCTGGTTGACCCATTCATTCTTTAGAAGGATGCTGTTGAGTCTCCATGTATTTGTGCTCTTTCCAAATTTCCTCTTGTGATTGAGTTCTAGCTTCAGAGCATTGTGGTCTGAAAATATGCAGGGAATGATCCCAATCCTTCGATACCGGTTGAGACCTGATTTATGACCCAGAATGTGATCTATTCTGGAGAATGTTCCGTGGGCACTAGAGAAGAATGTGTATTCTGTTGCTTTGGGATGGAATGTTCTGAATATATCTGTGATGTCCATCTGCTCCAGTGTGTCATTTAAGACCTTTATTTCCTTGTTGATCTTTTGCTTGGATGATCTGTCCATTTCAGTGAGGGGCGTGTTAAAGTCTCCTACTATTATTGTATTCTTGTCTATGTGTTTCTTTGATTTTGTTATTAATTGGTTTATATAGTTGGCTGCTCCCATGTTAGGAGCATAGATATTTAAAACTGTTAGATCTTCTTGTTGGACAGACCCTTTGAGTATGATATAGTGTCCTTCCTCATCTCTTATTATAGTCTTTGGCTTAAAATCTAATTGATCTGATATAAGGATTGCCACCCCAGCTTTCTTCTGATATCCTTGATGAACAAAGATGCGAAAATTCTCACCAAAATACTAGCCAATAGGATTCAACATTACATTAAAAGGATTATTCACCACGACCAAGTGGGATTTATTCCAGGGCAGCAGGGTTGGTTCAACATCCACAAATCAATCAATGTGATACAATACATTAACAAAAGAAAGAACAAGAACCATATGATACTCTCAATAGATGCTGAAAAAGCATGTGACAAAGTACAACATCCCTTCCTAATCAAAACTCTTCAAAGTGTAGGGATAGAAGGCACATACCTCAATATTATCAAAGCCATCTATGAAAAACCCACTGCAAGTATCATTCTCAATGGAGAAAAACTAAGAGCTTTTCCACTAAGGTCAGGAACACGGCAGGGATGTCTGTTATCACCACTGCTATTCAACATAGTACTAGAAGTCCTAGCCTCAGCAATCAGACAACAAAAAGAAATTAAAGGCATCCAAATCGGCAAAAAAGAAGTTAAACTATCACTCTTTGCAGATGATATGATACTATATGAGGAAAACCCAAAAGGCTCCACTCCAAAACTGCTAGAGCTTGTACAGGAATTCAGTAAAGTGTCAGGATATAAAATCAATGCACAGAGATCAGTTGCATTTCTTTACACCAACAACAAGAAAGAGAAATTAAGGAATCAATCCCATTTACAATTACACCCAAAACCATAAGATACCTAGGAATAAACCTAACCAAAAAGGCAAAGAATCTATACTCAGAAAACTATAAAGTACTCATGAAAGAAATTGAGGAAGACACAAAGAAATGGAAAAATGTTCCATGCTCATGGATTGGAAGAATAAATACTGTGAAAATGTCTATGCTACCTAAAGCTATCTACACATTTAATGCAATGCCTATCAAAATCCCATCCAATTTTTTCAAAGAAATGGAACAAATAATCCTAAAATGTATATGAAACCAGAAAAGACCTCGAATAACCAAAGGAATATTGAAAAAGAAAGCCAAAGCTGGTGGCATCACAATTCCAGACTTCAAGCTCTATTACAAAGCTGTCATCATCAAGACAGTATGGTACTGGCACAAAAACAGACACATAGATCAATGGAACAGAATAGAGAGCCCAGAAATAGACCCTCAACTCTATGGTCAACTAATCTCCGACAAAGCAGGAAAGAATATCCAATGGAAAAAAAGACAGCCTCTTCAAAAAATGGTGTTGGGAAAATTGGACAGCCACATGCAGAAAAATGAAATTGGACCATTTCCTTACACCACACACGAAAATAGACTCAAAATGGATGAAGGACCTCAACGTGAGAAAGGAATCCATCAAAATCCTTGAAGAGAACACAGGCAGCAACCTCTTCGACCTCAACCACAGCAGCCTCTTCCTAGGAACAATGCCAAAGGCAAGGGAAGCAAGGGAAAAAAATGAACTATTGGGACTTCATCAAGATCAAAAGCTTTTGCACAGCAAAGGAAATAGTCAACAAAACCAAAAGACAACTGACAGAATGGGAGAAGATATTTGCAAATGACATATCAGATAAAGGGCTAGTATCCAAAATCTATAAAGAGCTTAGCAAACTCAACACCCAAAGAACAAATAATCCAATCAAGAAATGGGCAGAGGACATGAACAGACATTTCTGCAAAGAAGACATCCAGATGGCCAACAGACACATGAAAAAGTGCTCCACATCACTGGGCATCAGGGAAATACAAATTAAAACCACAATGAGATACCACCTCACACCAGTCAGAATGGCTAAAATGAACAAGTCAGGAAATGACAGATGCTGGCGAGGATGTGGAGAAAGGGGAACCCTCCTACACTGTTGGTGGGAATGCAAGCTGGTGCAACCACTCTGGAAAACAGCATGGAGGTTCCTCAAAAAATTGAAAATAGAGCTACCTTATGACCCAGCAATTGCACTACTGGGTATTTACCCTAAAGATACAAACATAGTGATCCAAAGGGGCACGTGTACCCAAATGTTTATAGCAGCAATGTCCACAATAGCCAAGTTATGGAAAGAACCTAGATGTCCATCAACAGATGAATGGATAAAGAAGAGGTGGTATATATATTCAATGGAATACTATGCAGCCATCAAAAGAAATGAAATCTTACCATTTACGACAACATGGATGGAACTAGAGCATATTATGCTTAGCGAAATAAGTCAACTGGAGAAAGACAACTATCACATGATCTCCCTGATATGAGGAAATGGAGATGCAACGGGGGTGGGGGATAAGGTGGTAGGAATAGAAAAAATGAAACAAGATGGGTTCGGGAGGGAGACAAACCAAAAGAGACTCTTAATGTCATAAAACAGACTGGGGGGGGGGGGGTGGGGGGGGGGGGGGGGGGTTATATGTTTAAATAAAAAAGCTTAAAGGAAAAAAAAAAGTTACACGTTGACTAGGCACTTATTTACAAAGTTAATCATTTGCCAAAGGTAGGACCTCATCATCTCTTAGTATAAAACTGAGTTTTATTCAACATAGAATACCAAACAGCAGTTAGAAAGAATGAACTAAACCTATACATGTCAGTTAGAATACATCTAGAAAACAATGCTGTATGAAAAATTTTCAAGTCATCTTTTATGTAAATGTTTTATATGTTTAAATGTTTTATATGTACCAAAGAACAGAGGCATGATGCACAAGAACTTCAGGATGAGTACCTCTGAAGGAGGGAGGAAAGGTTGGGGGGCAGAGAATTTTAAAAGAAGAGAAATGGCAAAGAAACAAAATGTTATTTGACCTTCAGGCTGGGTGCATAGGTGTTTACTGCATTACTTTCCATAAGTTTTTTCTTGTTATTCAAAATATTTCATAATTTACACAAATTTTTAAAAGAAGTTGAAAACAGTAAGGTTGCTGATTATGAACAGCAATTCTAGATGGTACAATAAAAGTAACTAGAAAGTAAGGGTGAAATAGAAGGCTTTCATCAAGGTAAAAAATTATAAAACATTATGAAGATGGTAATTCAGAAGATGGTGCACCTGCTGATTAAAACACGGATGAGAAGCAAGTCTCAGACTTCTTGAGAAAAAAAGAAATTGAGCCTCCTGGCCAGACTATTTTTGTCTCAGTAGGTCCAAGATAAAGTAAATCCAATTATAGTTTGTTAGCTCACTTGGCTTGCCATCATTATGATTCTCATCCCCTCTGATCACTATACATTATGAAAGTGACTATACTGAACTTTGAATCTAATAATTTCAAGGCATTGTGCTACATAATGCAAGGAACTGAAAGAGCTAGATTACCAGTTCTCAGGATACATACCATTTAGTGTGAGAACTAAGATGTGTACAGAAAGAAAAATTTCTAAAAACCTAGCACTTAACACCTAAACAAATGCTACTAGAACTCAGAGGAAGAAAAGAATCCATCAGGTCGCTGGGATGTACAAGAAAGGCTTCATCACAGCAGTGGAACTAAAGCTAAGTACTAAAGGACAGGAAGCAATTCAAATGGTATAAAAATTAGCATTCTAGGTAGAAAAAAAAAGTGGCAGAGAAATGTAGACCCCTGAGGACACAAAAATAAAGTATAAATGCTAGGCGACTTTTGGATTTTAATTAGAAAAATAAAATACTCTGGAGCACCTAGATGGCTCAGTTGGTTGAGCATCTGAATCATGATTTCAGCTTAGGTCATGATCTCAAGGTCCATCTCCATGGCTGGAGACCTGTGGCAGGCTCCACACTCAGTGGTGAAAGAATCTGCTTCTCTCCCTCTCCCTCTGTCCCTCCCCGACACTTGCACATATATACACACTCTCTCTCTCTATCCTCTCCCAGATAAATAAATAAATCTTTAAAAAAAGAAAAGAAAAAGAAAATATTCTGACAATAAACAATCTTTAAATTAGATCAATCAGGGCTCTTAGTTGCAAACAATAGAACCTATTTCAGGAACAGTCAACAGAAAATAATTAATTAAAATATATTACATGACTCAAAGAATTCCCCCTAAAAAGCCCAAGAACCAGCTGGGTAGTATGCGGCCAGGAAAAATACCTAAGTCTCCCCACCAAACTGTTCCCACCCTTTGAGACCTGGTACCATGAAAGCAAAATCTCAGACAATAAGGCTCACTAGGATGTCCACCACTGATACCTATAAAAGTCTGATGTCTCACCACCTAACATCCGTATTAGGAAGCAATTCCAAGCAAGAACTATTACCCTGCAATTCTCTCTTATGAATCCATGTCTTCCACAGTTGCTTCTGATCAATAGAAGCTAGGTCACATGCCTGTTCCTAGCTGCAAGGGATGCTAGAAAATTGAGTTCTGCCTTCTGTTGGGCTCCTAATATAAAAATTTCCCTAACATTAAGAAGTTATTTGAAATGAGACCAAATACAGACCAATACAGAATAAAACTCTTTCTGTTCCTTGGGCGCCAGGGTGGCTCAGTTGGTTAAGCGTCTGTCTTTGGCTCAGGTCATGATCCCAGGGTCCTGGGATGGAGTCCCACATAGGCCTCCCTACTCAGTGGGGAGTCTGCTTCTCCCTCTGCCCTACCCCCTCCCATTCATGCCCTTGCTCTTTCTCGTGCAAAAAATAATAATAATAATAATAAAATCTTAAAAAAAAAAACAAAAAACAGTTTCTGTTCCTCCACAGGAGATAAAAACCAGTGTCTCATCAGTTGTTGCACACTGCTCCAATATCAAAATCTCAAGGTGATGTCTCCCTCCCTTCTGGTTTCTTCTATAACCTATGGACTAAACTGCAAAGGGGAGTGAGAACGGAAAAACAAGTGAAAAATTTTTTTTCATGCATAAAGAAAGAAGGAAAACTTAACAGGTTCTACAGACCTAATACAAGTCTAGGAACTGTGTGAAGAATTACAACTTACTCTTAAGATAGTTCAAGTCAAACCTTCACTTGTAAATCCTAAAATTTTTGGTTATATAGATCAAGTAAGACCTTAATGGGCCACCCATCTATTTTAGACCCAGGGATCCCATCATCATTTAGCTACAGACAAAAAGAAGCATTCAAGTCAGTGCATCTCTGATCATCATGCTTGTCATACAAATCAATGGAAATGGTGTGGGTCTATGAAAGTTAGAGCCAGACAAGAATCCCACCACTTGAAATCAGAAAGACATTTCAATGTCACTAAGTACACCTACCTACAGACAACTTCAATTACACTGTTCTTCATAGATGCTAGCATGTCCTAAGAGTACTTCTCATTACCCCAGGGAATAAAGTATTTTCTGGACCTCTTAGTGGACAATGGTGAATAAGAAATAAGGGAGATGGGTGAATGGTCACAATGAAAAATCCACTCTATCAGTCCTATTAAAATTAAGTCTTTTAATCTTCTGACTTCTTCTATATTACATCATAAATTTGTAGGCATTCAACTTCATTTAAGTATAGGCCAATGCTGAGACCAATGAAAGGATTACAACCAATTACAACATCTTCTAGTTGCTTGAGCTAGAATCCTGAATACAGAATCTCTGGTAATTGCAGCACCATTATAATAAACTGAGCCAAATGCAAAAGCTAATACACTGAGCCAAAAGCAAATGTTTCCCTCACACTATCAGAACCCATTTCTACACACAGTACTGAAGTTCTTGTTGATGTTAGCAATAATATTTTTTTAGAATGTTAATAATTTTTTTCTTCCCATTTTGACTATGCAAAGGTACAACATGCGACAATCTGACTCCAGTTACAGATCTGAAAACAATGAAACTTGTAGGAGTGTAAGGAAACTGACTTCCCCTTAAATGATAACCAACATAAGTTAGATTCTTTGAGGTCCTCAAGGAAGACAAGGAAAGATGGCTTCTGCCAGCAAGACAGACTTCATGAAAATTGGAGACTTAAAGTACTACGTGTCCATAATCCCCCATATAAAGAAATTTTATTTAAAAGATTATTAGCAGGCATAAATTTGTCCTATGTCCAATTAAGGGGGGAGAGGGTATTTACTATTGCTAATCCACCTCAAAAATGTTCCTTAAATTAACAATATGATTTTTCTAACTGGCTGTTCTGTTATGTATTTAGTATTAATTGTTACAACTTCTACACACTAAGATGAGGCAGCATTATGGTACTCAAAATCAAGAGCAATTGAATTTATGCCTCTAGAGGGCAGCATTTCTCATAGGATAGAGGTTTGACTTTAAAAAGTAATTTCATTGCCCAAAAAGTTGCTAAAAAATGCAGGATAAACAAGATTTAGCAAGTTTCTTTCTTGTAAGCTGTCTCAGAGTCTCTATTATATTACTGTGTATTGTAAATTTTCAATAGGTCAGCATTATGGTATATGGTGGTTTCTCTGAACTTATTAATTACAGAACCCCTATTCAAGGGCCATCTCTAGTGGCTACTACAGAAAACGCTTTGAAAACAATCTTGTAGACAAATTCTCTCAAGACAAGTTTCACTTCCTTCTTTATTCATAAACTAACTTCTGATTTTTAAAATAGGTCTCTAGATGTCTCCCTATTTTCACAGATCATGACTGAGAATGGAATAAAGACTGGCAACAGCATTTTTATGAAAATCAAAATCATTAATTAGCTTACTGCTCGGCTTGCTCAAAGAACAACAGAAAAAAATTTTATGGTACTATTATGAGTTGAGCTATGGCCCTTCCAGCTTTAAAAACCACAAAGGAGGGGCGCCTGGGTGGCTCAGTGGGTTAAAGCCTCTGCCTTCGGCTCAGGTCATGTTCCTGGAGTCCTGGGATCAAGTCCGGTATCAGGCTCTCTGCTCAGCGGGGAGCCTGCTTCCTTCTCTCTCTGCCTGTTTCTCTGCCTACTTGTGATCTCTGTCAAATAAACAAATAAAATCTTAAAAAAAAAAAAAAAAAACACAAAGGAGGGGCGCCTGGGTGACTCAGTTGGTTAAGCGGCTGTGTTCAGCTCAAGTCATGACTTCAGGGTCCTGGATCAAGCCCCCTGCTGGGCTCCCTGTCCAGCAGGGAGTGCACTTCTGCCGCTTCCCCTCCTCATTGTGCTCTCTTGCCTTCTCTCACACTCTCTCTCAAATAAATGAATAAATACTTTAAAAAATAAAAAATAAATAAAAAATAAAATCTGCAAAGGAGTTGAAATACACTTAAAAAAACACTTTACTTATCCAAACTCGGAATATTAAATATCTGAACTCCATTAATAATCTTCCCACAATCCATGCCAACTGAAATTGAGTTTCCTAACTAAAGATCTGTTCTAAACCTGATGAGACCTCTATAAATCTCTATAGATGAAATATTTTTATCCTTTTGTGAGAGAACATTCAAACAAAATTACTTTTTTTAATTTTGGTCTTTCACCAAAATGATGAAATTGTTTTCAGGATACAGAGAGCTATCCACTCTTCAAGTATTCTATCAAAAGGGGAGTGAGTGAGCTATGGTTTCAAAGAAAGTATGTGTATCCAAATACTTTATTTTAAACTTTAAGTCCATTAGAGTTAGCATAGTATTCTATTTAGTCTCAGCTGTACAATATAATGATTCAACAATTCTATATACCACTGAGTAAGTGCTCGTCAAGGTAAATACACTCTGGAATCCCCTTCACTTATTTCACCCACCTCCCAAATACTCCTTTGGATACTAAATATACTTTTATCCATAAACAATGTTTGAAATGTTTTCTTTTTAATACATCTTGAACTATGAGGCATACCACAAGGAAACTGCAAGTCCTTCAAAAAACTTTAACCCCAGTCTCAAACCACCAAAATACTTCAAGCAAGTATATGACCAACTCTCAAAGTTTTAATTTCCAGACCTGAAACTAAAATATAAAACCAAAGGTTTAGGGACGCCTGGGTGGCTCAGTTGGTTAAGCGGCTGCCTTTGGCTCAGGTCATGATCCCAGGGTCCTGTGTTCCAGTCCTGCATCGGGCTCCTTGCTCAACGAGGAGCCTGCTTCTCCCTCTGCCTCTGCCTGCCTCTCTGTCTGCTTAGGCTCACTCCCGCTCGCTCGCTCTCTCTCTGTGACAAATAAATAAATAAAATCTTAAAAAAAAAAATAAAACCAAAGGTTTAATTCCCAATATATTGGCCATTAGTTGCATGTAACTAATGAACACAAGAGATGTGACTAACGTTACCAGGGGATTAAGTTTTTATTAATTATAATTAATTTTATCTAAATTTAAAAGCTAAAGCAATGTAAAATGTCCTTCTACTAAAGTAAATGTTATTGGTTTTTTGTTTTGTTTTGTTTTTAATTTATTTGAGAGAGAGAGAGAGCATGAGAGCAGAGAGGTCAGCAGGAGAAGCAGACTCCCTGCCGAGCAGGGAGCCCGATGTGGGACTCCATCCCAGGACTCCAGGAACATGACCTGAGCCAAAGGCAGTCGCTTAACCAACTGAGCCACCCAGGCGCCCTTATTGTTTTGATAGTACAGCATTTCACTGTAACCACTGCATTGTGTATTATACTGAGCACTATAATCAGTCAGTTCTAGTATTACATATAAAAATAAAATTGATCTAGACAATATCAATTAACTATTAAACTGGTATGATTAAAAAAGGCTCAAAGGTTTTTTCCTACACATATCATATAATAATATTGTAATGCACTTATGTAAATTTTTTTTGCAAATAACACAAGTTGCAGTGATCCCTATGTAAATTGTAATTGGTAACTAAATGGAGATAAATTTTCATTTTTACCTTAATTTAATTTTTTAATTTTAATGAATTTTGAATATAGTTATTTTAACTTTAAAAGCAAATGGGTAAAAGGAAGAACAGGGTATGGATAAAATTTTTAAGTTAATGGATAAAATTTTTAAGTTAAAACAAAGGCATGCAGAATTAAGTGAAGATATAGAAGTCAGTACTGCCACCGAAACAGTAAAGTGAGAAGGTACTCCACGAAGTTTACTATGAATAACAATTACAATCAGCTATGGCAGGGCAAAATAAAAAAGCTGTTTCTGGTGTAAAAAAAAAATTTTTTTCAGATAAAAAAGTGGACAATATTAGGATTGTGAATTTTATAAAAAGTTTCCTCTCTACAGAAGAGAAGCAACAAAATTCATCACCTGATACCAGAATTAAATGTCTAACAAAGGTTTTTAAATTATTTTTAATAGATGATTCTGGCCAGATAGTAAATGGTCCATTACTCTGCCCAACTAAAAAAGGCTTGAATTCTTGCATCAAAAAAAGGAAACCATATATAGATGGAGAGACAGTAAAGAAATTATTTTAATTATAGAAATTCTGTTAGAAAAGTATGAGGAATACTAAGAAGGAGGATATTTTGCAAAGAATGAAAGTTCTTTTTTTTTTTTTTAAAGATTTTATTTATTTATTTGTCAGAGATAGAAAAAGTACAAGCAGGGGGAGTGGCAGGTAGGGGAGCCCTCTGCAGGACTCAATCACAGGAAACTGGGATCATGACCTAAGCGCAGAAGGCAGTCGCTTCACCAACTGAGCCACCTAGGCATCCCCCAAAGAGTGAAAGTTCTTAAAAGACAGCCACTAAACAACTGCCCATCATATGGAAGTCTTTTCTAACAATATCAAAATCAATAGATTCAAAATTTGAGAAATTACTATTTTAGCTTTAGATGACCCAAGTAATAACAAAACACACTGCCAAATTAAAACTTTTGGTGCATTTTGTTTGAAAAAAAACTTCCAAATTTAAGAAGAAATATCAACATGTAGCTTTAAAAAAAAAAACAAAACTGTAGCATATTTTCAATCTTTTACAGCTTTCAAAGAATTTCAGCTATATATTTAAAAATTAGTTTCTATCACAATAGACAGCTCTAACTATGTTAAGTCAAAAATCTATACTTATTGGAATTTTAAAAGAAAAAACTGAAGTTTCTCTTCATTCTTTTGTTCCACTGTATGATACACATTGAAAATATCTGTGCTCAGCTTTCTAAAGCAGGCTTGAAAAGTGTCATGGATTAAATTGTTAAAACTGTTAAGTATGTAAGTGCAAATGGAAGGTATGCTAGCCAGTTTATGAAACTGTTGGAAAAAACAGATGACAATACCTTTAATAACTTGTATTCTTTGCTCATTGGTTGAGTACAGGAAGAATTTCACAAAGATACCAAACTGTTAACTATCATTAAGAAAGGATTGCTTTTCAACATTCAATAGTCAAAGATAAAAATGGCAATATTCTTTACAAAAACACACTAGTATCTCACTACGTATAAACAAGCTTAATCTGAAGAATCAAAGAAAGGAAACGTTTATAACCTAGCTACCCCTATAACTAAACCTAACCTACCTAAACTAAACGTTTATGACCTAGATGTGAAAATTTATGTTAAAATTTAAAGTCTTCATAATACAAATCAATAATAAACATCTTATACATTTCCCAAATATGAATCAATATATGGGAGATTTTAATTACAATGTCACGCAAACTGGCTACAAAAATGACAAGAAATTGAATATTTTGTTGATGCTGATTAAATTTCGACTTGCTTTTCAACTCATACAATACTCTTTGGAATTTTATGTTAATAGTACTAAGTTTAGGGAAGCCTGGGTGGGATCATGACCTGAACCTAGGGCAGCAGCTTGACCCACTAAGCCACCCAGGCGTCCCTGGAGAATGGTTCTGACACAGAAGCCAAGAGAGAAAATAGCTTGTGCTTGCTAATAGTACTGAGTTTAAGTCAAGAATACATGAATTTCCTTCATCTGAGTAGTAGAGTTTTGAGGCATATACACTTTTGCTTCAACGTCTAATGAATTCTACCAAAGAAAAAAGATATATGAATAAATTTTATTAAGTTGAATGCAAATATTACAAGAAAATTATTTTTTGGTACTTAATTCAGACACTGAAAAACATTAAGTATACCTGAAACATTTCAAGTGGGTAAACCTACTTTTTCAACCATAAATTCTATGAAATCTAAATGAAGATCAAATATTTCTGAAGAAAATTTAGTGGCCAAATTGATATATAAAATACCTAACAGGTTTTGAAGAATTTGTACAAAAAAAGAAATGTAAAATTTCCCAGTATATTTAAATTGATTATATGTTAATATGTTATGTTAGATATATCAAATTAAGTAAAACTAATTTAGCCTTTTTTTTTACTTTTCTTAATGAAGCTACCAGAAATTTTCAGATTACATATGTGACTCAAATTATATTCCTATTACACAGTGCCATTCTAGACAAGATTAGCTAAAGATAAATTCTTACAAGAAAAGAATATTCCTTTTTTTTTTTAAATAATGGAAAGCTATTTTTTTTTCTTTTGGGGGGGCAGGGGAAAGGAAGAGAGAACCTTAAGCAGGCTCCAACCCACCTACCCATCCCGTGTGGAGCTCACATGAGGCTAGATCTCAGAACCCCCACAGATAACAACCTGAGCAGAAATCAAGAGTCAGATGCTTAACCCCCTGAGCCACCCCAGATTCCCCAAAAAGAATATTCTTTAGAATATCACTCTCAACTACCTAAGCCATCACCCTGGAAGTTCACGTTATAGTATCCCCTCACCTTATATGCAGAACACACAGAAAACAAGTCTCAACATCAGAATATAAATCTACCCAAGGAAAATTTAGTGATACACTATGTTTTACAGCATTTACAGATGGATGGGTAATATATAGAAGATAATAAACAGAAGGTAATCTTCACTGCTACAGTAGCCTAAATAGTCTTTTATAAAAACTAAAACAGGAAAGACCCAGTCTCTAGGAAACTAGTTACAGAATATAACAGCAGCAAATTATATAAAGATAAGGAGAGCAGTAAACTTGGGTGCTTGTTAAGAGTAAAGACACAAACTATACAAAAGCAAAAAATGGAATACTATCATATCTAAACATTCCAATTATGCTGCCAAAAGGGATAGGCATCCTCTGAAAGTATGTGTAGGCATATCCTATACATACTCTCTGAGGACATCATAATATTGGGCTCACACAAAAAAACAGAATGGCAAAGCCAAAGGATAGTATTTTTTAAGTTAGTGAATTGAATTTTAAGTTGGTAAAGAACAAGAACAAGTCCTATGCTCCCTCCTGCTTTCCACAGAGGCCCAGGAGAATATCCATCACATACTATATTTATTTCTTTAGAATTTACAAGTGTAGTATTTTAATCAAAGTTACTAATAATCTTAGTTTTCTAAGAAGATAAAGTAATGCAGTTAAGTTGCCCAGAGAATTTTTATTTTTGAAGTAAAAAATCAACATGAGAAACTTATATTCTAAACGCTGTAAAACATAAGAATATATATACACCAGTGGACATAATTTAGAATCCAGACATTAAAACAGATCTATGGCCAACTGATTTTCAAGAATACCAAGCCCATTCAGTAGAAAAAGAATGGCTGGGTCTCCTCAGCAAATAGTGCTGGGACAACTGGATTTCCACAAGCAGAATAATGAAGTTGACCCCTGCCTCACAACAAAAGTTAAGTCAAAATGGATCAGTGATCTAAATATGAGTTAAAATCACAAACACACAAAAATACTGGGATAAATGTTAATGATCTTGGACTGCCATGGTCATAGCAATGGAGTCTTAGATAGGACGGCAAGGTATGAGTAATAAAAGAAAAAATAGATAAGTTGGACTTCAAATTTAAAAATTTTGTGCACCAAAATATACTATCAACAAAGTAAAAAGGCACCTACCATACGAGTGAAAATACCTGTAAACCACATATTCTGTAAGGGATTGCTATCCAGAACAAGATGACAGAAAGAGAAATAACCTAGTTAAAAAATAGGCAAAGGACATGAATGGACATTTCCCCAAGGAATATATACAAAGGCCAATAAGCATATGAAAAAGTATCCTACATCACCAGTCATTAGGGAAACAAAAATCAAAACCACAATTAGATAGCACTTCACACTTACTGGAAAGGCTATTTTTAACATTTAAGTAAAAGATTTTTTAAATAAAAACAATGAGCACTGGAAGGATGTAGAGAAACTGGAACCCTCATACACTGTTGGTGGGAATGTATAATTGTCCAGCGACTGTGTAAAACATTTTGACAGATCCTCAAAAAGCTAAACATAAAATTGCCATATGACCCTGCAATTCCATCCCTAGGTATAAAACCAAGAGTTGAAAAAAGAGATTCAAGCAGATACTGATACACCAGTGTTCACTGCAGCCTTATTCATAATAGTTAAAAGGTGAAAGTAACTCAGGTAGCCATCAACAAATGAATGGATAAACAAACACTGGTATATACATACAATGGACTATTATTCACCCACAAACAGGAATGAAGTTCTGACACATGCTAGCTACAACATGGATGGACCCTGAAAACATGCTAAGTGAAATAAGTCAGAAACAAAAGGACAAATATAATATGATTTTACTTATAGGAAATACATATAATGAACAAATTCATAGAGATAGAAAGTAAGTTAGAGGTTATGAGCAGCTGGGGGGAGGAAAGCATGGAGCATTATTACTTGATGGGTACAGAGTTCTGCTGGGGAATGGAAAAGTTTGAGAAATACATGGTGGTGATGGTCATACAATACTGTGAATACAATTAATGCAGGGAATTGTATATACTTAATATATGGCTACCAGAAGTTGTTTTGTCAAATGGCCTAATACGTCAACTTTTTTCAAATTCAAAATCAACTAACACTAATTAAAGTATTATGTCCATTAAGATATTATAAAATACTTCAGATTTTTCACAGAGCTTCATTTACAAACACATTTCTTCAAAATATCTCAATATCCCTAGAGCTAGGTTAAGAGGTTATATATAACACAGCAGATAAAGTGGCACTCTTATTCCCTCCCTCCCCCAACAATCTGAAACAATTTATAGGAAATGTATACAGCAATGTTTCCCAAATAAATGCATTAGGATCACCTGGAAGGCTTGTTAAAACAGTCAGCTTCCTATGGGTGGGTCCTGAGAAGTTTGTATTTTTAACCAGTTCCAAGGTAAGACTGACATTACTGCTGAGAGGGCACCACCCTTTAAGAACCACTGGTAAATATAATTTACAGACAAATTCAAGATTTGGATTTGGTCATTCTTTGGAATAGTTAGTATGGATGAATTCTGTGGCACTAAAACAATATAGTCTAAGAACATGGGGTTACAATGCCACAGTTAAAGCTCAAATATGTAGGAACTTTTGGCTTTTAAATAACGCTTTACCATTTTTCCCTTCTCCAATCTCCTAGAGACTGCAAATTTGAAGTTAAAGCCTGTGACAAGGATCTAATGTATATTGTTATATTCATTAAGAGCAAATACATGCTTTAAAAACTAAATGAGCAGAGAAGACTGAAATCTTTTGTACACGTTGTAAAGTCTAATCAAACATGCTCTCTGGATACACAGCCAACCCACCTCCCACATGGAAGTGAGCCAACAGGTACTTAAGACAGAGTCAAGATTTGTCTTAAGAAAAAATTCTGAAGGGGCGCCTGGGTGGCTCAGTCTGTTGTCTGCCTTCAGCTCAGTTCATGATCCTAGGGTCATAGGATCCAGTCCCGCATAGGGCTCCTTGCCCAGCAGGGAACCTACTTTTCCCTCCGCCCACAGCTACCCCTGCTTTCACACTCTGACAAATGGATGAATAAAATCTCAAAAAAAAAAAAAAAGAAGAAAAGAAAAGAAAAATTCTAAAACCACTAAATAAATAAGGGATATAAACATCTCTGTAACATAAGCATTGTAAGGAAGCTCTTAGAAAAAGTTTTTTGTCACTATCAAGTACCCAACAAAACCAAAGAAAATTTTCAATCCTGTTTCTATGAATTTGGTACAATGTATGAAGAAATCCTCTGGTTTTAATTAGACAAAATGAGTCTCTTGAAAACTAAACAATGCTACAAAGAGAATTACTGAATATAAACTAATTTCTGTACAGCAGGGTTATGGTCCCAAATCATCCAAAGTGATGATTTTAAGCCAGAAAGATTTTTAAAAGATGGTAAGATACAAGTATTAGGGAAAAAAAGCATAGAGAAACCCCAGTCTCAAATAAAGAAATATTCCTTGGTGAAATCACTAATTCCAGGGCTAGGGCAAGAAAAGGGCAAGATGAGTCTGAAATATCTATGGTGCTAGAAAATGAGTCAGTCCTCAAAAATGATAGAAGAGGAGCCTCCTTGAAAAGGTTCCCAAAGTCCAAATCTGAGATAGTTAGATGGTAACAGATTAAATCCATAGAATAAGAATCATTGAGTCCCTTTGATATAAGTAGAATAAAAATCTGCAAATCTATTCTGATATAAATAAAGTGAATACATACATAATAAGGGAAAGCCTTTCTCTAAAGAATTCCAACCAATAAGTAGAAGGAATGATGAAGACAGCAAATGATCATTTTGGCAAACACCATAATAATAATAATAATAAAAAAATAATAATGTCAGGTAACAATCATCAATGAAAGTAAAATTAGCAAGAGTATGATAAACAATAAGATAACCACCTGGTCACAAGTATCTTCCAATAGGATACTTATTAATTACAAAGGAAAAGTACAACTACAGCAGACAAACCCAACTAATACCACCCTAACCAAGTAAAGAAAGTTAGTATCACTGGTAAGAGTACATGCAAATCAGTATCATATGCCTCTTAATAAGATTCATGGTATCACTTATATAGTATCCTTAACCAAAAATTCCTAACATTAATTGAATCATGAGGAAACCACACAAATCCAAATTTGGGACATTCTACAGAACTAGTGACTAGTACTCTTCAAAGCATAAGAGTCATGAAAAACAAAGAAAGATTACAAAATTGTTTCAGATTAAAGAAAACTAAGAGGCCATAATAACTAAAATACGATATGTGATCCTGTACTCGCTCCTACAGTGGAATAAGAACGTTTGTGAGACAATTGGTGAAATCAAAATAAAATCTGGAGACCAGGAAATAGTATCATATCAATGTTAATTTCCTGATTTTGATAACTGCATGATCACTGTATAAGAGGTTAACATTTGGGGAACCTGTATGAAGAGTATATGGGAATGCTTTGTATTATTTTTACATCTATTTTCTGAGTTTGGGGGGAAAAAAACAGTAAAATTACCAATTAAATAAAATAAAGCTGATAAGTCCAAATACAGTCTTGTTATTGTATCATATCAAATTATTAATGCATCTGTGAAGAAACTAATGCTTTGACCCAAACTATCACAAGGATAATAAACAAAATGACATGTTCTAGAGTAGGTATTTAAGTAACTTGAATTACCATTGTTCCCTGCTGATAAAGAGTTAAGTGAGGAGAAGCCAATAAAAATCACAAATAATCTGCCAACATTTTTTACAACAGTAGCTTTCAATTGGGCATACAATACCCCTAAAAAGTGTTGGAAGTTGCTTTTTGAATCCGTAGTTATTCACAATTGTGACATGACATCACAATGGAGGAGGGGACCAGGAAAGCAAAGGATGACCTTCACCAATGGACTGTCTTATCCAAAATACCAATAACACCAGGATGGTGAAGAATGTGATAGTGATCAACAACAGAAGAGTTCCATTTTGTTACTGCTATAAAATGTCAGCCTGTGAGGGACAGAGCTACAGAACCTCCTGTTCAGGAAGGTTAAAAGGCCTGTTATAAGCCACACACCCATTTAGGCAATAATACATCAAGCTGTAATTTCACCTGAGGTCTCCTGCACTCCCTGAAGTATGAGAGGAGAGAAAAAAAAGGTAAAGCAGAAGACTTTACAAAACAGAGCCAAACCATTCTCCACGCTCATGAAATGGGCAGCATATACACAAAGATGTTCACGGCAGCATTTTTCCTAATACTTACAAAACAAACAGGAACAACTTAAACATCCAGTAGTTAAATTATGACATAACTCACCATTTTGCTGGACGAGTTGTAATAAGTTTTACAGCTCTCTTGTTAATAGACACTAAACTTAAAAAAAAAAAAAAAAGCATAAATTGGGGTACTTGGGTGGCCTGGTTGAGCGTCGACTCTCTGTTTCAGCTCAGGTCATAATCTCATGGGTAGTGGGATTAAGCAAGTGTGGGGCTCCAAACTCAGTGGGGAGACTGCTTGAGATTCTCTCCATCTGTCCCTCCCCCTGCACACATATACACTCTCTCTCTAAAATAAAAAAATAAATCTTTTTTAAAAATAAATAAAAATGAGTATAAGCCTTGCTGAATTTCTATCAAGAACTTTCATCTCTTAAGGACTCACCTTTCAGGTACTAAATTCCCAAAAGTATAACTGCCAATGCAAAGGACATATGCACTTTATTTTCATAGATATTGTCAAAATGCTCTTCCAAAAAGCTGCATAATAGGCCCAAAGACATCTCCAGATTTAAAGTGAGGGGGGTAGAAAACAATTTGCCATACTACTAGATAGCAAAAGAAAGCTGGGGTGGCAATCCTTATATCAGACAAATTAGATTTTAAACCAAAGACTGTAATAAGAGATGAGGAAGGACACTATATCATAATTAAAGGGTCTATCCAACAAGAAGATCTAACAATTGTAATTATTTATGCCCCTAGCATGGGAACAGCCAGTTATATAAGCCAATTAATAAGAAAATTAAGGAAACACATTGGTAATAATATAATAGTAGCAGGGGACTATAATACCCCACTCACTGCAATGGGCAGATCATCTAAGCAGAAGATCAACAAGGAAACAGGGCTTTGAATGACACAATGGACAAGATGGACTTCACAGATATATTCAGAGAATTCCATCCTAAAGCAACAAAATACATATTCTTCTCAAGTGTACATGGAACATTCTCCAGAAGAGATCACACACTCGGTCACAAATCTAGTCTCAACTGGTAATGAGAAGACTGGGATCATTCCCTGAATATTTCTGGACCATGGAGACTTGATTGAACTCAATCACAAGAGGAAATTTGGAAAGAATTCAAATACATAGAGGCTAAAAAGCATCTTAGTAAAGAATGAACGAGTCAACCAGGAATTAAAGAAGAATTTCTAAGAATACATGGAAAGAAAGAAAAATGAAAACACCAGTATTCAAAACCTTTGGGATTCAGCAAAGGCAGTCCTAAGAGGGAAGTACATAGCAAGACTTTCTCAAGAAACAAGAAAGGTCTCAAATATACAACCTAACCGTATACCTAAAGGAACTGGAGAAAGAACAGCAAATAAGGCCTAACCCCAGGAGAAGAGAAATAATAAAGATTAGAGCAGAAATCAATGAAATGGAAACCAAAAGAATAGAAAGACCAATGAACCTAGGAGCTGGTTCTTTGAAAGAATTAGTAAGATTGATAAACCCCTGGCCAGACTTATCAAAAAGAAAAGAGAAAGGACCTGAATAAATAAAATAATGACTAAGAGGAGAGTTCACAACCAATACCAAAGAAATACAAACAATTATAAGAACATACTATAAGCAATTAAGTGCCAACAAATTATGCAATCTGGAAGAAATGGATGTATCCTAGAGACATATAAACTACCAAAACTGAAATAGGAAGAAATAGAAAACTTGAACAGACCAATAACCAGCAAGGAAATTGAAGCAGTAATTAAAAATCTCCCAACAAACAAGAGTCCAGGGCCAGATAGCTCTCCAGGGGAATTCTACTGGACATTTAAAGAAGAATTAATACCTAGTCTTCTGAAGCTGTTTCAAAAAATAGAAATGGAGGGGCACCTGGGTGGCTCAGTGGGTTAAAGCCTCTGCCTTCAGCTCGGGTCATGATCCCAGGGTCCTGGGATCGAGCCCCGCATGGGGCTCTCTGCTCAGCGGGGAGCCTGCTTCCTCCTCTCTCTCTCTGCCTGCCTCTCTGCCTACTTGTGATCTCTGTCTGTCAAATAAATAAAATCTTTAAAAAAAAAAAAAGAAATGGAAAGAAAATTCCCAAACTCTTTCTATGAAGCCAGCATTACCCTGATCCCCAAACCAAAGATTCCACCAAAAAGGAAAATTACAGACCAATATCCCTGATGAACATGGATGCAAAAATTCTCACCAAAATACTAGCCAACAGGATCCAACAGCACATCTAAAGAACTATTCACCATGACCAAGTGGGATTTATTCCTGGGCTAAAAGGTTGGTTCAACATCTGCAAATCAATCAATGTGATATACAACATAAATAAAAGAAAGGGCAAGAACCATATGATCCTCTCAATAGATGCAGAAAAAGCATTTGACAAAATACAGCATCCTTTCTGGGTTAAAACTCTTCACAGTGTAGGGGTAGAGGGAACATACCTCAATATCATAAAAGCCATAGACGAAAAGCCCACAGAAAATATCATTCTCAATGGGCAAAAACCGAGAGCTTTTTTCACAGATCAGGAACATAGAAGCGATGTTCACTAACATCACTGCTGTTCAACACAATACTAGAAGTCCTAGCCTCAGCAATCAGACAAGTAAAAGAAATAAAAGGCATCGAATTCAACAAAGAAGTCAAACTCTCACTCTTTGCAGATGACATGATACTCTATTTGAAAACCCAAAAGACTCCACCCCAAAATTGCTAGAACTCATACAGGAACTCAAAGTGGCAGGATATGAAATCAATGCACAGAAATCAGTTGCATTTCTATACATTAACACTGAGACAGAAGAAAGAAAAATTAAAGAGTCTATCTCATTTACAATTGCACCAAAACCACTGGATACCTAGGAATAAATCTAACCAATGAGGCAAAGAATCTGTATCCAGAAAACTATAGAACACTCAAGAAAGAAACTGAGGAAGGCACAAAGAAATGGAAAAACATTCCATGCTCGAAAAAATATTGTTAAAATGTCTACGCTACCTAAAGCAATCTGCACATTCAATGCAATCCCTATCAAAATACCATCAGCTTTTTTCACAGAGCTAGACAAATAATCCTAAAATTTGTATAGAAGCAGAAAAGACCCCAAATAGCCAAAGAAATGTTGAAAAAGAAAACCAAAGCTGGAGAGATCATAATTCCAGACTTCAAGCTCTATTACAAAGCTGTAATCATTAAGACAGTATGGTACTGGCACAAAAACAGACACACAGATCAATGGAACAGAACAGAGAACCCAAAAATGAACCCTCAACTCTATGGTCAACTAATCTTCAACAAAGCAGCAAAGAAAACCCAATGGAAAAAAGACAGTCTTTTCAACAAACGGTGTTGGAAAAACTGGACAGCCACATGCACAAGAATGAAATTGGTCCATTTCCTTACATCATACACAAAAATAGGCTCAAAATAGATGAATGACCTAAATATGAGACAGGAACCCATCCATATCCTAGGGGAGAACACAGACAACAACCTCTGTGACCTTGGCCACAGCAACTTCTTGCTAGACAAGTCTCCAAAGGCAAGGGAAACAAAGGCAAAATTAACTACTGAGACTTCGTCAGGATAAAAAGCTTTTGCACAGCAAGGGCAACAGTTGACAAAACCAAGACAACCAACAGAATGGAAAAAGATATTTACAAATGTATTATCAGCTAGTATGCAAAATCTATAAAGAACTTACCAACTTAACACCCAAAGAACAAGTAATCCAATCAGGAAATGGGCAGACAACATGAAGAGACATTTCTCCAAAGGAGACATCCAAATGGCCAACAGACCCATGAAAAAAAATGCTCAACATCACTTAGCATCAGGGAAATACAAATCAAAAAACACAATGAGATACCACCCCACAGCAGTCAGAATGCTAAAATTAACAAGTCGGGAAATGACAGATGTTGGCAAGGATGAGGAGAAAGGGGAGCCCTCTTACACTGTTTGTGAGAATACAAGCTGGAAGAGCCACTCTGGAAGACAGTATGGAGGTCCCTCAAAAATTGAAAATGGAGCTACCCTATGACCCAGCAATCAAACTACTGGGTAGTAGATTGCCCCAAAGATACAAATGTAGTGATCCGAAGGGGGCACTCGTACTCCAATGGTTATAGCAGCAAAGTCCACAATAGCCAAACTATGGAAACTATGGAACCAAGTCCATCGAATGATAAATGTATCAAGAAGATGTGGAATATATACGCAATGGACTACTACTGAGCCATCAAAAAAATGAAATCTTACCATTTGCAACAACATGGATGAACCAGAGGGTATTATGGTAAGCAAAATAAGTAAGTCAACCAAAGAACGACAATTACTATATGATCTCAGTCATATGTGGAATTTAAGAATTTAAGAAACAATTTAAGAAACAAAACAGGGAAAAAAATAAAACAAGATAAAATCAGAGAGGGAGACAAATCCTAAGAGACTGTATAGGAAACAAACTGAGGGTTGCTAGAGGGGAGGGGGGTGGGAGGATGGGATAACTGGGTGCTGGACATTAAGGAAGACACATGATGTAATGAGAAGTGGGTATTAAATAAGACTGATGAATCAATGACCTCTAACGCTGAAACCAATAATACATTATATGTTAATTAAATTTAAAAAAAAATTTTTAAATGGCCACATAAACTTATATTCCTAATGAGGGTAAGGAGTGTGAAAGAGTACTCCAGATCTCTCCAGCCATAGGTCAAGCCCTTCTTAAGAGCAGAACTAGACTTCCTGCAACTAAAGAGATATTGGAAAATCTAGGAGATTGGCCCAAAATGATGTCAAGGGGCAATTAAGGAAACTTCAAAAAACAATGACTGCAGAAAAATAAAATAAAATTTTCATGACTGTACTCACTGAGTTCAGTCCATTTAATAAAAAGGCTAAACTTACAGAGTCCTTTTATAGCATCTTTTTAATCTTTAAATTATCTTTCGTATAAAAAATAAAACAATGAACAGTTCATTTATTTTCCAAATGATTAGAAAGTTGTTGCAACAAAACACAAATCATCCATCTTTTACCCACCAATGTGAAATACTGCCTTTGATAAATACCTACATATATTGGGATCTCTAAGTATTTTATTCAAATGCATCCTGGAGTGTTTTTATTTACTATCATTTTGTGATACTTTTTAATATCAGAAATGGTTCTGATACTAAAACTGATATTTGATTTATTTAAAATCTGATATTTGAAAACTACAAAGCAGACTTAGAGGCTTCTTAAAGTACTGATCTAGAAAATAAATCCTAGAATTCTATTATTTCTCTCCAAAAAAGAAGCTAGCATGACTTCTTTCTCCTTTTGCTCATCAAATGCAATACAAATATAACAGGAAGGACAGGAACTCATTTAAAAAAATCAGAAACACCTGGATTAGCATCCTGATCTCTGCATTGGTTGCATGACCATAACCAATTACTTAAAATTTTGATCCTACATTTTTTCATCTATAAACAAAGTTCAAAAAAATCCAGTTTCCAGGGCGCCTGGGTGGCTCAGTCACTGAGCATCTGCCTTTGGCTCAGGTCATGAGCCCAGGGTCCTGGGATGAAGTCCCACATCGGGCTCCCTCCTTAGCGGGAAGCCTGCTTCTCCCTTTCCCCCTCTGACTCCTCCTGCTTGTGTTCCCTCTCTCACTGTATCTCTGTCAAATAAATAAAATCTTTTAAAAAAAAAAGTTTCCTTTTTCCCATTTATATTCCCTTATCTCTTTTCTATGCTTAAAAGTACTGGTAACAAAACTTCAAGTGGGTATACCTTTTGACCCAGTATTTTCACTTTGGGGAAATTATTCTGCAGGAAAAAAAAATGGTAAAGTTTTCAATGTACTATTATGAAAAGATCTCTAAGATATACTGTGAAATAAAAAAAGAAAGCGGGAGACGTGTGTGGGTGGCCCAATCAGTTAAGCATCCCACTCTCAATTTCGGCTCGGGTCATGATCTTAGGGTGACTGAGATGGAGTTGGGCTAAGTGCTAGGTATGGAGCCTGCTTAAGATTCTCTCTCTCCCTCTCCCATCCTCTGAAAGAAAGGAGAGAGAAAGAGAGAGAAAAAGAGGGAATGCTTCCTCTCCACTCCTGATGTTTCCTCCCAGGTGGAAGGACATCCCACTATGTTCTTTCAGTAAAGTGGGAAAGAATATCACTATGTGTATGTGTACGTGCACGCATGTCACACGCACATCCATAAAGACATTCTGGAAATATTTAAGTATATGTAAAAATATTTAGTTTTTACTACTGCAGAAATGTCAAAAGGAGAAAAAAATAGAGTCTATCTTGATAAGGAAAAGGAAAAAAAAAAAACCAAAAACAAAAACTGAGGTCCCAGACAAAACAAGCTGCTAATATTGTTAACCAGAAAACAGCTAATTTGAATGAGTTCCATGTATCAACGGCTGATTCAAATGAGGTGTTTTCATATTATAGAAAATGAATACATCTCTGTTTGACATTATGGACAAATCCAGGAAAAAAAATTTCTTACTATTATGTTTCTTTCTATTCTAGTACTTGCTTTCCTAAAATTCCCCATACTCTCTCTATATATATGCATACTTATATTTGGATATATGTTTATAAATTGTTAATATATAACATATAAAATACAATGTGTTATATTAGTATATTATAAGTAAACATATTTATAAATATATATTTATATATCTAAATACATATAATTATATATAATATAGTCCTTGGCTTGTTAACATGAATTTTCATTCTTAAAAATTTAAGTAATTTTTATCTTTTTTAGATTTCACTTAGATTTAAGTAATTTTATTTAAAGTAATTTTAATTTTTTTAGATTTAAGTAATTTTTATTTTTTTTAAGATTTTATTTATTTATTTGAGATAAAGAGAAGAGAATGATGGCACAAGCAGGGGGAGGGGCAGAGGGAGAGACAGAAGCAGACTCCCCACTGAGCAGGGAGTCGGACATGGGACTTGATCCCAGGACTCTGAGATCATCATCATGAGCTAAAGGCAGATGCTTAAATAACTGAACCACCTAGGTGCCCAAAATTTTAAGTAATTTTTAAATGAATTCAATAGTTCTATCAATACTGTCTACATAATCTATCACTCATATGTAATACATATTTAGAAACAGTAAAGAATACCACAATGGAAAAGAAGAATGTAAAGGAAACTAACTTGAGGCCTCACTTTGTAAGACTTTCAAGTATTTTATGTTATATAAGCAACAGGGAGTCATTAACAGAATGAGGGATCAAGTGAAGAAAGTAATGTTCTTTCGTTCTCAAAAGATCTCAAAAGCTGGGTGATTTATTCATAAGAGCCAAAAACTAGAAACGCAAATGTCCATCGACTGATGAATGGATTAACAAAATGTATTATAGCTCCATACAATGGAATACTATTCAGCCATTAAAAAAACAATGAAGTACTGATACATGTTACAACGCAGAAGAACCTTGAAAACATTATGCTAAATGAAAGAAGGCCATAAACTGTATGATTCTATTTGTGATATGTCCAAAATAGACAAATCCATAGAGACAGAAAGTAGATTTTTGGTTGCCAGGGAGCTGAGGGAAGGGGAAATGGAAAGTTACTGCTAATGGGCAGAGGGTTTCTTTTTGGGGTTATGAAAATGCTACAGAATTAAATAGTCAAGTGGATACAAAGCTTTATGAATACACTAAAACCCACTAAATCATATACTTCCTTAAAAAGGGTAAATTTTTTGGTATGTGAATTATATTTCAACAACAAAAAAAGTTGGGGGTATGTGTAAAAGACTGCAGGCAGGAAAAACGAAAGCGACTATACTGCTTTAGGAATGAATACATTAAAGCCTTCAGGGTTTGTATTGTTAACCCCAATCCAGGGAACACCATTCAGATTACTGTGTTCCAGAGAGCACTACTCACAGAGACCCTGTAATAGGATACAGCGTGGGAAATGGAATGAAGAAATTTAAGCAAACAGGCAAAGGACTGTCAATAATACTTAATAACTGTCTTAATATGAAAAGGAAAGAATTAAGACAAAAAAGGAATACATTCTCTCTTTGATTTAAAATGAAACATTCACAAAGAGGAAATTAAATAAATGTTTAACATTTGTAATCCTTGGATTGAGGAAGAAAGAGCATTTTGTAGTCTCATATCCAGACTTTTCGAAATTTTCAACAATGACATTACTTGTATAACAAGGAAAATGTATAAAAATGTTTTTATCTTTACAAAAACTTTTGTATCTCTACCATAAAAACCATCCTGAAACATTAAAGCCCTAACTTATTAAACATTACTAAAGCCAATTTCTTGTGGAGTCCACATGCTATTGCCTCAAATAGAAAAAACAAAAGAGAACAAAAACCTTCATAATCTACATCTGCATTGTCCCATATGGTAGCCAATAGTTCGTGAGCACTTGAAATGTGGATAAGTCCTCATTAAGATGTGCTGTAAGTATAAAATAAAACATACACCAGATCTCAAAGAGTTAGTACTAAAATAAGAATCTAGAATACCAGGGTGCCTGGGTGGCTCAATGGGTTAAAGCCTCTGCCTTTGGCTCAGCCCTGCATCACATCATCCGGCTCTCTGCTTAGCAGGGAGCCTGCTTTCCTTCCTCTCTCTCTCTGCCTGCCTCTCTGCCTACTTGTGGTCTCTGTCAAATAAATAAATAAAATCTTTTAAAAAAAAGAATCTAGAATACCTCATTAAGAAGTTTTCATATCGATTACATATTGAAATAGTAGTATGTTGGATATATTATGCTAAATAAAACATTATTAAAATTAATGTCACCAGTTTCTTTTTAGTTTTTAATGTAGCTACTAGATAATTTAAAGTTAGAAAAAAATTTAAAAACAAATTTAGATATCTAGCTTGCATTATACTTCCATTTAACAATGTTGTGTTAGATGATAGCTAAATGAGCTTTTGAGAGCTTCATTTGAGTTCTCCCTCACTTCCCTTTCTTATGCTCCTGGAATGAGACTTTTCCCAGAGTGCTTCCTGCACTGGAAAACACCACACACTAAGCAACATGAAACTAGCAATAACCGTAAGAAGTGACTATGAGAGAAATCTTCTACATTTCCTAAAATTCAAACTGTACTATGAATCTTAACAAGACAAAAAATTGAAATGAGTACACTTTGAGATTCTCTTGGGGTGTTAGAACTATCTTAACAGGTGAAAAGCCTCAGATAATAACAATGTGAAATTTTTAGGAGCTTGAAATTTCTAGCTGAAAATTACTTTTGTTTTTGGCCTAAGTAGAAAGTGGATGGGGAACCAATGCAAGCACATATGCGGTTTAGGAGAGCCCACCCTGAGTAGGGTGAGAAAAAAATATGTAGTCAAAGTAGAGGTTAATAACATATAAAAACTGTGCTCAGAAAACCTCAAGGAGAATCATTTTACCCCCACAGTGATAGAATAAACCTGAGACCTAATAAAGAAAGAGGAATTTCTCCAAGAATAAGATCTGAAGAAAACACAAAAATTAAGAATACTCTGCCTCCATATCTTTTTTTTCTCTCATTATTTAATAATAACAAAAAATAATCTGTACTAACCAAATTCATATCAGTGACTGCCTGGGGTTAAAGGACTGACTGCCAGGATCACAATGGATCTTCTGAGAGTGATGAAAATGTCCTGATTGTGGTAGTGGTTTCATAGGTATTTATACTTATCAGAACTCATCAAATCATATACTTTAAATGGATGCAGTTTACTGTATAAATTATATCTCAATATATAAATAATAAATATAATAATTATATATAAATTATATCTCAATATATAAATAATAAAAATAATAAAGCTAATTAAAAATAAACAGGAAACAAGAAAAGCAATCCATTTGTTCTATGGCAGTCAAAATATAGCTGGAGTGTGTGAATTTAGTCATGGCAGTTTATATCACCATAAGTTTTACTGAGTTATGTATACTTTTGGTACACACATGTCAAGTTTACTTCTCAATTTTAAGTGTCCTCTAAAAGATTACACTATGGGGGTACCTGGCTGGCTCAGTCAGAAGAGCAGGACTCTTAATCTCAGGGTGGCAGGTTTGAGCCTCATGCTGGGTGTAGAGATTACTTAAATAAATAAATAAAACTTTAAAAAGAAAAGATTACACTATGATTCATCATTGAAACAAAAAAATATGCTTGCAAAAAACCACAGCAACACAGCAGTAGGGAATAAATCTGATACTCATGAAGCAAATATTTGTGCTTGGAAGAATAACCACAATTTCTTTTTTTTTTTTTTTCCCAGAAAGCAACATCCCAGTACGAATAACACATTGTATCATACTTTAATACAGCATTTTTCTTCCTTAGTGATACAGAAAATAATGACTTATAATTGATCATGTGGTAAGCAGAATTCTAAGACGGCCCCAAGATTCTAACACCTTGGTACATATACATCTTCAACCAAACATTAATCTGGGTGTTGCTATGAATAGATATTATATACATAATTAAAATCCCCAATCAGTTGACTTAAATTAGGGTAATTCTTGGTGAGGGCCAACCTAAAGATATCAGTTCTTAAAAGAAGGCAGAGAGATTCCAAGGGAGAGAGATTCTCCCACTGTCTTTTTCAATAACCATGCTGTGAACTGCCCACAAAGAGAACCACATGGCAAAAACCTAAGGGTGGCCTGTAGGAGCCTTGAGGAGAGTGGTCCCTGACACAGCCAGCAAGAAAAAGGAATGCCATGCCTACAAACACAAGGAATTGAATTCTACCAACCACCAGTGCACCTGGAAGAGAACTCTGAACCTCAGATGAAACTGCAGCCCTGGCTGACACCTTGATTTCAGCCTGGAGAACCCTGAGGACAGGACCCAGCTAGGCCATGCCCAGATTCCTGGACTACAGAAACTGTGAGACTGGATGCTAAAATTGAGGTAATCTGCAATGCAGCAATGGAAAACTAATACAGATGATTCCTTTGATTTGAGGAAATATGGCTTCTATTATTTCTCTTAAAGCCTGTTAATCTTTATTCTCTCATCAAAACAATTTCTAATACTTCACACTATTATGAGTGATAAGATTCAATTTCACATGTCAGCAGGATACTACCACTCTCAAAACTTTACAGGTAAAAAGAAAAAAGCTTTACAATGCCTAAGAATTTACTTCCTCTATCAACTAGGCATGAACACACTACTATAAACTTAGCTGATTTGTTTCTGCCTTTCAAAATCAACGACATACAAAAATAAACAAACCAACCCCAGTTCTTTTCTTTTTTTTTTTTTAAGATTTTATTTATTTATTTGACAGAGAGAGACACACAGAGAGAGAGAGGGAACAGAAGCAGAGGGAGTGGGAGAGGGAGAAGCAGGCTTCTCACCAAGCAAGGAGCCCGATGCAGGGCTCGATTCCAGGAGGCTGGGATCATGACCTGAGCCGAAGGCAGACGCTTAACCACTGAGCCACCCAGGTCCCCCAAACCCCAGTTCTTATCCATTTCTAATAGAGTGAAAGTAAAATTGAACATGTGGTGAGAAAAGTGAATTTTGAGATCCAGCGTGGCCATATAGGTTTGAGCAATAATCTAGTTTCTAAAAACCTCAGGGAACTCAGCTATTTTTTAAAAAGGGAATAAAAAATCTGGAGTCTAATTAATATAAGAAAATATACATACATACGTAAATGGATAATAATGTGTACTTTGCCAGCCTTATAGAGTATCTAATTAAATGCCATTGAAAAGAGCCTGTACTTCTATAGACCTTATTATGTGCCAGGAACTGTTCTGTAAATACTATGTAAGAAAAAAATTTACAGATGATAAATATAGTACAGAATAATGATCAAGGTCCCAGGCTCTAGAACCAGACTGCATGGATACAATCCCAGTTCCACTACTAACTAAAGGTGAGGTCCTGAGCATGTATAACTTCTCCGCACCAAATTTTCAACTATAAAATAGGGACATTAACAATACTGACCTTAGAAGGCTATGGTGAAAATTGAGTAAGTTAATACAAAGGATGAAGAAGAGTGCCTGGCAGACATTAAGCACTCAAATGTTGATATCAATATTACTTTTATAATAGTGCCATATTAACATTCATTTCTAAGAAAGGCAACCTGTGGTAGATAACATAAAAAAAACACTAATGAGCTTAAGCGTTAGAACCCTAAAATCTTGACAAGATTATCTAATTCCCTGTGCCCCAACTCCTAAATTAAAAAATTATCTCAATTTTATTTAGGCATTTTTAATCTTTAATAGAATACCATTCAACCTACTGCTCTTAGTGTTTGCAAGTAACTTTTGATAACATTTTATAAAAACAAAGAATTAAAATTCTGGAAAGGGCAAAATTCAAATGTATATTACTAAAGTTACAAATACAGTATTTAAAATCAAGAGGGAAGAGAAATATTTTAGGAAACATTTTAGATTTAGGTAACAAAATAAAATTATGGAAACTTTAAATCTCCTGTGAACAAATAAACATAATACATTCTCAATGTATTAAATATAAAACATCTATAAATAAACTAATTGGGTAAAAAAAACCCTGTACAAAGTATGAAAAAGCAGGAAAAAAAATTTTTAAATAACAAACAAAAATAGTTTAAGAAATCCCATAAGGGAAACACGCAATACTCATTGATTAAACTGCTTATACCTTAGAGACTAACAAGTATTGATTCTCAAATTTTCTTCTATACCTTCAAAACATGCCATATTATAGGTTTTCAAATCCTAAATAAGAGATTTCTGTGGCTCATTCTCAACAAGAATGTCTTTCAAAACACTGCAAAATACATTTTAAACACAGAAAAGATTATAAAAATCACTTTGCCCCATGATCTTTTAGAAAGATTTGCCTAGACTGATTTCTTCAACTGCTAAAGATGTACCTGGGTCCTGATGGTCGTAGCAAGAGTAAGACTAAATTAGTGAAAAATGCAGGTTAGTGCAAGTCAATTCAAATTACAGGCTTAGACTTCATAATTATTTTGTAGAAGACCATAAACCTGAGAATTGCTTCTCCATGAGTCTGTTAATTGTCCTTCTTCTGACAAACACATATAGGATGAAATCCTATTACTTTCTTCTCCTATCTCAGTACACCTGATGACTTCCCATTTTCAATACAAAACTCCTCCACTGAAATTTAAGAGGCAGCATGCAGCATGGTGATTAAAATAGACCACAGAGACAGATGGATCTGGATTTAAATCCCAGGTCTGAGTTCGACTTCCTAGCTATATTTTGGAAAACCCTCTAAATCTATTTCTTCTGTCGTAAGACAGGCTTATTAATACCTATTTCGTAGGAACTGCTATGAGGAATAAATTAACACAAAAATCCTTAGCACAGGGCCCAACATACAGTAAACATTCAGTAAGTGGTATTAAGGATGATTGATACAATAATTATCAAATTACTTAACCATCAAATTATCAAATCTCTCTTCCCTCTAGAGTCACACCCCTCTCTCTTCTAGCTAATTCTTTATAAATCAATGGAGGCAGCTCTAATAAAAACCCATCATCATCAAAAGAAAAAGAGACCTAGTAGGCAACTTCCTCACCTCCATTTACCTTTTTTCTCTCTCATGCCTCAATCATTATCCATACTCAATAGAAAATACATAATCACTCTGTCTGAGACCAAATGTACAAAGGAGAACAGAGGTCTTTTACTTAAAGATAGCTCATCCATGATGTAGCATTAATACTACACATTCACCTTTTCAGCATGTTCAGTACTAGAATGGGTCAACAGGTGAAAAAGAAATCGACTGAAAGCATCTTTCAGGAAGTATTTGTTGTATCAAAAGTTTCATTACTAAATCAGGAAAAGAAAAGTCGACTTAATGCAGCAGATGTACCAAGTATCTAGGCTGTTTTACTTTTAGGATATGCTTCCAGGAATGCAGACAAAAAATGTTCACACAAAATCTCCATCAACTATTGGAACTGGCTTCTAGGTCATTCAATAAATATTTGTTGAACACCTACGAACAGGTGTTACACTAAGCACTTTGAAACAAAGTGACATGATAATGTCCTCCTCTTACAGAGCCTATTAAAAAATCCTTCCAGTCATTTTTTTCTCTTTCGTTAGTTAGCAAACTACATGCCTAGTAAGTAGCAGGAAATATTAGGCACTTTCGGGGAGGAGATATTAACTGCAAGATGAATAAGACATAACACTTGCCCTCAAAGATCAAGAGACCAGGAAAAGAGAAAAATACAAACAACTATTTTAAGTGCTATAAAAGCCACACAGAGACTATGGGTAACCAGGAGAAAAAACAACTCCACTTACATTAATGAGAACAGGTTTCCTAGAGAAGATGATATTTAAGTAGGGTCTTAAGAGATAAATGTTTTGCAGATCAAAGGAAAAGAATACTATAGGCAGAAGAAATAGAGGCACAGTGACAAATATATGTGAAACTACATACATGTACACAGACACACAAACACAAATATGCATTAAAGTGTATATATACTTTATATGTGTATATATAGATATACAACCAGTGTTGAGATACAAGTGAAGTAAGTCATTTGAACTACAAATGACTACAAATCCCAAAGATGATACATTAACTAAAACCATGTATAAGAGAAAAGTTAGTTCATTCCAATTTCAGCCTTAGGGCATTAGCACTTAATTCTCTCTCAGAAATAAAGGGATGGTGCTATGAGGTCTGAACGGTAGTCTGAATCCAGACTAGAAAGGCTCCCCTTCGAGCAGGGTCAATTCAGGCAGGACTATAAAGGACAGTAGCAAAGAAATCAATTTAGAAGCTCCTGAAATAGATAAGGAATGGTAAGCATGTAATTTTAGACAGAAAAAAAGGGAGAGAGAGAGAGAGAGAAATAAGTCCTAAGTTAAACAGCCCTCAACTTAGTAAGTAATAAAACACGAAAGAAAAATTAGATGTGATCCAAGGTTTCTCCCAATAGACCATTCCATTAACCTTGATACTTGCTTTTTCCATTAGTGTATATTTGATTCTATAACTATTTACATAATACGGCACTCACATCTTATAAGCCCCCTATTTTTTTTTTAAAGACTTATCCATTTCTTTGAGAGAGAGAACACATGTGCACACCTGAGCAGTGGTGGGAGGCAGAAGGGGAGAGAAAGATTATCTCAAGCAGACTCCCCACTGAGCAGAGAGCCCCACAAGCGACTTGATCTCACGACCCTGAGATCATGACCCTGAGATCACAACCTGAGCTGAAACCAAGAGGCAGATGCTTAATCAACTAGGCCACCAAGGCACCCATAAGCCCCTACTCTTGATACACTTGTACATGAATAGCTTACCATTTTAAAAAAACAAATCAATAAAATCCATCTGGAAATCTTTCCTAGTGTCTAAATAATAAATGGAAGCACTTTTAGATTACTTTTAGAGTAACTGCCCTATAATCTTAAAAAAAAAAAAAAGGAAATCTATTTATTTTCCTTTATATCTATGTTTTAAAATGAATGTTAAATGAGGTCCATGTCTGTGACTTATCTTTATCAATAATCAGTATCTACACAGAATCTAACTGGCCAAGTGAGTATCTTATATGAAGAAAATATCCAAATGAGAAACAGAGGACTTTTTATAAAGCAGGGTTTCCCAACCTTAGCACAACTGATATTTTGGACCAAATAATCCTTTCTTGTGGGGTGCTGTGCTGTACACTGTTTATACTTGGCCTCTACCCAGTAGATACTAGTAGCACACATACCTCTCCCTGGCTGCAACCATCAAAAACACCTCCAGATATTATTGCCAATACTCCCTGGGGCCATTGTTATGCACCAGGCACTGTTCTGTGCTTCTCATTTATTATCTCATTTAATCTAACAACATAGTATCCATGAGTTGGTTATCATTTTCCCCATCTTACAAATAAAGAAACTGAAGCCAACAGAATTAAACAACTTGCCAAAAGTCACATGACCAGTAATTGTAGTAGTCTGTATTTGAACCCACATGATGGTGGCTTGAGTCCCTGCTCCTAATCACTGTTATGCCATCTCATATTAATGTCTCAGCCTTTATCACCTGATATTTGGAAAGTAATCTCTTGGGTCTCATCCAGAAGTAAAAACTAAAATTATCCACACAAGTGGAAGTTAAATTAAAATATTCCCAACCTCAACTCAGAATAACTTAAATATTTTTTTTAAACACTGACTATATGCCAAGTATCAAGCTTTGGAACTAGAGTGGTTCAAAGAAAAAGAAACTATAATTTTTCTTAAGAGTTTTTTTTATTTATTTATTTATTTATTTATTTATTTATTTGACAGAGAGAGAGATCACAAGTAGGCAGAGGCAGGCAGAGAGAGCGAGAGGAGGAAGCAGGCTCCCTGCCGAGCAGAGAGCCCGATGAGGGACTCGATCCCAGGACCCTGAGATCATGACCTGAAGGGAAGGCAGAGGCTTAATCCACTGAGCCACCCAGGCACCCAAGAAACTATCATTTACTAAGGATTTAGCTCAGGACTTTTTCACACATTATCTCTCTAAATTTCTCACAACTTCCCTGTGAGGTAAGTAGTATCTTTTTTTCAAGTGAGGCTGCTAAGGTTCAGAATAGAGAAGTGGTCCCTAACCTAAAAAGGCTTACGATCTAACTGAACAGACAAGAAAAATATTTTTTTTTGAAAGACAGAGATTAAACTAGTTAAATATCTCAGTTAGCAATACACAGAGGGTGGGAAATACAAAAGAGATGAGGAAAAGTATACCGTTAGGTTAGTCACATAATATCTTTCTTTAAAAAGGTTCCTAATATCCCTTCTCCTAGGAAGTGACATGGAGGAGCAAAACATAATGAATGAGCTGGGGAGGAGCATCTCTTCTGTAAACAATGTGAAACCAAAATCTGGGGACTGAAAGGTAAGTCCGTGACAGCCAATTTAAGTACCAAGTCAAGGAAACAAAGAGTGTAAGAGTGTAAGATTAAGGGGCGCCTGGGTGGCTCAGTGGGTTAAGCCTCTGCCTTCGGCTCAGGTCATGATCCCAGGGTCCTGGGATCGAGCCCCACATCGGGCTCTCTGATCAGCAGGGAGTCTGCTTCCCCCTCTCTCTCTGCCTGCCTCTCTGCCTACTTGTGATCTCTGGCTATCAAATAAATAAACAAAATCTTAAAAAAATAAAAAAAGAGTGTAAGTTTAAGCCATAGCTGAAAACAATGAGAATACTTCCATGCTTTTAGGGTGCTCCTGTCACCAAACACTCTCAAGCACAGGAAGAGAAACAAACAAAACAAGATCTAATGGTAAAGACCGATTGGACTGGTTAACACTGGCTTAGATATATGAAGTCAAACACCAATTTTCATAAGGTAAGTGATAGGTCATCTATTTTGCTTTGTGTATTTTGTTTCCTCAAACAGAATATAAGTTTCAAGATGGCAGGATTTTCATGTTTTATTCACTCAGATTAATGCCTAAAACAGCAGGTATTCAGTAAATAGCTGATAATGACCTATCCAGAAGATCACAAATACCTCTGACATTCTAAAATCCAGCAACCTCACAGAAACAACAATAACTTAATATAATATCAATACTTACTACTGCAACAACTAACATTACTGGGAACTAACTCTGAGCCAGACCTCGTGATGCATTAATTTACATAATCCTCTTGACTACCCTATGAGAGAGGCAGGTACTACTCATATTCCCAGTTTTACAAGGAACATACACAGACCAGATAACCTGCCCAGAGTCACAAAGTAATGCCACTGGAACCTGGGTCTATCATCTCCAAAGCTTGCTTCTCAACTACTATGTCATATATACAGAATTACAAGCATCCCTCTTAGGCAAAGCTAGGGAAATGTGGCCAAAGAAGAAAAAACAAAATTAAACAAAACAAAAAAGAAACCCCAGTGCAGTTGAAAATCCTTTGTCTATCCCTTCTGCAAGCAGGTACTACACATATTTTCCCACCCTAGGATACACTGATTATCCCAGACAGATTAAAACTTCAATAGCTTAAAGAATCCAGATGTTGAAAAGCTAGGGACTAATCTAATCAACATTTCAAAGGATGGTAGATAACATGTGGTAACACCCCACATCCACAACCCAAAGAAATAACAGGGTGTGACCTCTGACTAAGACTGACCTCAAAACTTCCGGTGCCATTCTCCCTGGTATCTGCCCTTCCCTCCCTCCTTGGCTCTCTCTCCCACCCTCTGTACATCCCAACTCTCCTACTAAATGCCTGGCCTTAAAAAATAATCTGAAGTTTCGGGGAGACGAAGCATGAGAGACTGTGGACTCTGAGAAAAAACTGAGGGGTTTTTTGGGGGCGGGGGCTTGGTTCTGGGTATTAAGGAGGGCACATATTGCATGGAACATTGGGTGTAGTGCATAAACACTGAATCCTGGAACATGGAAAAATAAAATTAAATTTTAAAAAAATTTGAAGTTTCCTGCCCTAAATTTCTAATCTAATAAATTAAAATTTTTATATTTCTCTAATGAAAAGAAATCTGCCTATGTAATACTCAATAGAAAAAGGCTCCTCACCACTTATTACAGTAGCAGTCCAAAGTTGACAGTCTCAAATTCACAGGGCTGTCAATTAAGAGACCACCAATCGTGCAAAAGAAAACTGATAATCCACACATCTATTTATATAACCTTCTGGTATTACATGCAAAATAAATGGACAAGAATAAATTAAAGTCACTAGAGAGACTATGTTCTTCTCCCATCTACCCAGTAGCCTAGTCATTATCATAAAATCCTTCTTTGAAAAATCTCTGAAATGGAAAGAAGCATAACTCCAACTGCTACCAACAAAGAAAAATATTTTTAAATAACTGATTTTTTAAATGAAAATAGTATTATATTAACCATATAACTTACAGATCTATTAATATATAAACCAATCTAACTTCTGCATTTACACCAAAATCTAAAGGAAACTTGCCTTCAAAGAAGTTAGAGAAAAAGGACAAGAGACAAGATAATCATTACTAAGAAATATATCTCAACATGTTTTCTGCCTTTTGATTTTTCTCATATACTTATCTTAAATATACAATTCTCTTAAGTAAACAGACTATGAAGATACAGCCAAATTTCTCTCAAAATAGAAATACTTTCCAAATATAAAAACGATCAAGAAGCATTTGTGTCTTATACTGGCCAACAGAACACTGATTATGCCAAGCTTGAAGGAAAAGTTATTTCTGAAAATTGATTTGTACTTAATAAAAACAAAGCATGAAAACAGAGTTCAAACACATATACTAATCATTTTAAGAAAGGGAGAAAACTAAAATTTAGTTAAAACTGAATCACATAAAATTCCTTTGATCAATTTGAGATGAAATGATACAGGAATGCCTGGGTGGCTCAGTTAGTTAAGCACCTGCCTTTGGCTCAGGTCATGATCCCAGGTCCTGGAATAAAGTCCCACATTGGGCTCTTTGCTCAATGGAGAGCCTGCTTCTCCATTTCCTTCTACTGCTCCCCCTGCTTGTGTTCATTCTCTCTCTCTCTCTCTGTGTCTGACAAATAAAGGAATAAAATCTTTAAAAATAAAAAAGAAAGAAAAAAAGAAATATAATGATACAAATAAAACTTGTTAAACTTCCTCATAATTTTTTAAAGCTTTTTGTTCCTAAGCGCTAAAGAGATGGACAGTTAGGAGATTTGGTAACTGAATTACAACCTGATATTTCTAAATAAACAATTTAAACCACAGTCACTTTCAGAGATAATCAACGAATTATTCAAAAAAAGAGTCCTTTTTGATCTAAGTATTTCCGAGTTCTTTAGAGATGATTTCAAAATCTAGTTATGTTCAAATCAGTCCTTCTTTCCTATAAAAAGCACAGCAGTCCATCTTTTCTCCAGTTTTTAAGATTTTAAATAAAATGTTAATGAATCATACACTAGTTCAGATACTTTTGAAAACACTGCAGAATTACATTGCGATGAAGAACTGCAATGCAGAAAACACTGCAGAATTATTTGTCAAACTCAGGAGCTGAATTTAAATGCTGGATAATATAAGGCCTGACTTTAGCCCTCTGTCCATATCATACCTTAAAAGACCTTTAAATTAATACTATCAGGAATGGGTTACATTACTGTACGTCAGCCACCCTAAAAAAGTCTGAGAAGATACATACATTCTTCCAAAAACAAACCAGCAATTTGCCTTCAGACTTCACAAGTGGCACTAACATATATTAATGGGTTCGCCCAAGATGCTGTAGGATGAAAAAGCCAGAAAACATAGTATCTTATCCATTGGTAATCCTCTCCACTAAAAACATTTTGTACTCTATCTTTCAATTATTTCCTAAACCCAAGAGCACTCATGCAGAAAGGAGCACCTAACACAATACACTAAGTATATGTACACACAGACACACACACACACAGAGTACATGCTACCTCCTTCCAAAAAACCACCCAGATTTCTCATAGCTGTAAAAAAAGGGGGGGGTGGGGGCAGAGGAAACAAAGCATACCAATAGAAACTGCACAATATCTGACTGATCCACTTAGGTGATGGAAAAAAGCAAAAGATACAGTGAGGTCTCTTGTGCACTTCTGTTATTTTTCAACTACATGCATTGCAGGATAATACAACATATACAGGCTCTCAGATTTTCTTGTACTAGCTAACTGCTTTAGAGAAATCAACTGTCAACTCAAAAATTTTGAAGGATTATTTCAGAGAAATTGTTACATATTAGTCATTCAAAATCCAGATCAAGTACAGATGTTCCCTCAACTATTTCACAGTTCTGAAGGTGGAATAGGAGGAAATTTTAAATATACTTCTGTACAGTAGTACAATTATTAGAAAATATATATCCTATAGTTTCCAGGGAATGTCATATACATTTAGAAAATAAACTCTAAACATACTATGAAAGGTATTGTGAGAAAGTGACAATGAGGTCTAAAGAGAAGGTAGCAAAAATCTAAAAGTACATTAAGACATAAGACAGACTAGTTTTATACTTAGTGGAAAAAGTCTGCAAGTAGAAAGGTTTAACACCAAAAGTTCATTATTTACCCAAAATATGCTACCAAGTTGGGCAAAGGCAGCTTTCAGCTAAATTGTACAGTAAAAGAAATTTTGTTTAGCTCTCTTTAACTTCTTCTTTAACTCTCTTCTTCTGCAAGGGCATCCTTTCAAGAATTCACAGCAGTTGGCCCACTTATTTCCTGATCATAGCCTGCTCTTAGAGCGGTACCTGGGTGGCTCAGTCAGTTAAGTGACCAATTCTTGATTCCAGCTCAGGTCATGATCTCAGGGCCATGAGATGGAGCCCAGCACTGAGCTCTGAACTCAGGAGGGAGTCTGCTCCTCACCCTCTGTCCCTTCCCCTGCACGTGGGTGCATACTCTCTCCCTCTCTCAAATAAATAAATCTTCAAAGAAGAAAAAAAAAGGGCTCCTAGAAAAAGATCATATAATTTATTTATCTTAGAAACACCTGTGTAAAAACCATTTCTGTGTAAAAGAAACAATGGTGGGGCACCTGGGTGGCTCAGTGGGTTAAGCTGCTGCCTTCGGCTCAGGTCATGATCTCAGGGTTCTGGGATCAAGTCCCACATGGGGCCCTCTGCTCAGTGGGGAGCCTGCTTCCCCCTCTCCCCCTCTCTCTCTGCCTGCCTCTCTGCCTACTTGTGATCTATCTGTCAAATAAACAAATAAAATCTTTAAAAGAAAAAAAAAAAGAAACAATTGTACAGCTATTATCAAAAAAATAAGAAATAATAAGTGCTGGCAAGGACTGAAGGGAGGGGAACTCCCATGCACTGTTAATGGGAATATAAACTGGTACAACCAGTGTGGAAAACAGTGTGGAGGTTCCTCAAAAAATTAAAAACAGAACTATCATATGAGCCAGCAATTCCACTTATAGGTATATATTTGAAGAAAATGAAAATACTATTGCAAAAACATATATACCACTCCTATGTTCATCATTGTGTTACTTACAATAGCCAAGATTTGGAAACAATCTATGTCCATCAATAGATGAATAAAGAAGATGTGGTATATATACACCCAATGAAGTATTAGTTAGCCATAAAAATAATTAAATCTTGCCATTTGCAACACGGATGCACCTAGAGGGTATAACGCTGAGTAAAATAAGTCAGACAGAGATAGACAAACACCATATGATTTCACTTATATATGGAAACTAAAAAACAAAACAAATGAACAAACAAAACAAAACAGAAACAGTTTCATAGATACAGAGAATAAACTGATCGTTGTCAGAAAGGCGGTATGGGGCAGGAGACTGAGGAGATGGATAAAATAGATGGTAATGGGAATAAGGAGGTACAATCTTCAAATCACAAAATATTTAAAATGTGGGTTATATAAAATGTGGGGTATAATGTACAGCACAGGGAATATACTCGATAATACTGTAACAACTCTGCACATGGTGACAAGATGTTACACTTACTATGGTGACCATTTTGTAGTGTATATAAATATCTAATTACTATGCGGTATACCTGAAACTATTAAAAGCACTTTACTCACTTGTTTGTAATGAAAATTCAGCTAAGCTTTATTTTTAAAAAAGGAAAAAAATAATACACCACTCTTTACCCTTGCCCTCTAAAAGTGTCACCAATACAGAATATTTCTATTTGGAATACTTTCAGATATGAGATTAACACCTTGTATCTTTTAAATCACCACCTATCCTTAAGCTTAGGACAATGATAAAATTACCTGAAAAGACAAAAACTTAAAAATGTTTAGAAGAACAAGAATCCTTCCCTGATGAATAGGAAAGCAACGTTATAATGACCTTCTAAAAAGTACACTAAAACTGTCAGATTGTATAGACTTTTTTAAAGAGAAAGGAAATGAAGTACCATTACATGTGTAGAAATACTATGAAAAATAAAGACAGGTTTGAAACTAACTAAAAAGTTATCATTATTGCAAGGGTCACCTCCTCCCCTGCCATAAGTAGGGGGAATCACGAAATAAATTTATGAAGCCAGGGTAAAAATACACCATCACTGGGTGCCTGGGTGGCTCAGTTAGTTAAACATCTGACTTCGGCTCAGGTCATGACCTCAGGGTCCTGGGACTGCTTCCTATTTTGGGCTCTCTGCTCAGTGGTGAGTCTGCATGTCCTGCTGCCCCCCGTCCCAGTTCATGTGCACAAGCTCTCTCTCTTTCTCAAATAAATAAATAAAATCTTTAAAAAAGAAAAATACACCACCATCCAATGCAGGTAACTGCTGACATATGAAACAAATGTTTTGATATTAGCTATAATGTAAAATTGCACAGTGAATTACTCTTTCTAAACAATACAAGTAAGAAAGTTCACCTAAGAAATTAAACCATGCTACATTTACCATTAAGAATAGGCAAGATTTGGGGCGCCTGGGTGGCTCAGAGGGTTAGGCCACTGCCTTCGGCTCGGGTCGTGATCCCGGGGTCCTGGGATAGAGCCCCATATCGGGCTCTCTGCTTGGCAGGGAGCCTGCTTCCCCCCCCCCTCTCTGCCTGCCTCTCTGCCTACTGCTGATCTCTGTCAAATTAAAAAAAAAAAAAAAAAGAATATGCAAGATTTTTGGATATTCTTAGCAGCAAAGATTTTTTAAAGTACACACTTAAGTTACCTAAAAGATTTGTTAAGATAGAATACTTAGCAAAACAAAAATTGTGCATCCAATAATTCTACATACTGAATTGACCACTGTAACAGTAACATTTTAAGAAACAGAAGTAACAAGTGTTAATGTTCTTATAATTTGGCTACTATTTTCATCTGATTCAAACCAACCATAAGCACTTTTAATTTTACATCTAAAGTAAATGCTTTACAATTATTTACAATTTATTTGCAGAACCATTCAAAATTACACCCTTAAGTTTCTTCAAAAATACTTTCAGCTGTGATACGTAGCCAGGACATCACTTTATGCAAACTATTTATCTTTGAATAAAAAATGCAAATAGTCCCTACTTTTCAGCTGCTATAGACAGCACTGTGCCTTGTTCCTCAAGTTCCCATAGTATCATTACTCTGCAGGCAAAAGTATTTTGAACTATAGACTTTACACAGAATCACTTTAAGACAGCACCCAAAGAACATATCTCAGAAAACAGAGAACACCTAAAGTAGCCAGTCCAAGTTCTGTAATGGATGAAGCTCATACTCATACTGAATGTTAGTCAACTTGGCTGTTCTCTACACTAGGGTTCCATAAACTACATAGTTTATATATAATTGACCCTTGAATAACAAGAGTTTAAACTGCACTTACACATGAATTTTTTTTCAATAAATACAATACAGTATTGTCAATGTATTTTCTCTTCCTTATAGTTTTCTTAATAAGATCTTCTTTTCTCTAGCTTACTTTATTATTAAGAATGTGGTATATAATACAAATAACCTATAAAATACATATTAGACTATGTTATCAGTAAAGCTCCCAGTCAAAGTGGGCTACCAATAGTTCAGTTTTGGGTGAGTTAAAAATCATACACAGATTTTCAACTGTAGGGGGGTTTGGTAACCCTAACCTCTCCACTGTTTGAGGGTCAACTGTATAAGGTTTTACTGGAACACAGTCACACTCATTTGCTTACATACTGTCTATGGCTACTTTCACACCACAAGAGCAGAACTCAATTGTTGCTCCAGATGTAGTCCACAAAATCTAAAATATTTACTAACTGGCCCTCTACGGGAAAAAAAAAATTCACCACTTTTTCACTACTCCACACAATGAGATATCAGAGGCAACATATGATATCTCCAAGAACCCTTTCTAAAGTACACAAATTGAGCGTCTGTCAGCCTAGGTGTAGGCTTTTGGGTCATCTGATGCTAAAACACAAATGCACTCCCAAAGCCCTTCAATCATCCCGTATCAATCCCAAAGTTGCCAAGGCAAAGCACAAGAGGTTATCACTCCCTCCTACCAGAGTCATACCCTTCCCACTACCTTCACTAGTAAATCATGTCAACCTGAAAAGACTGCCCTTTAAGTCCATCTAAACATGGTTTCACCTGCATAAAATATGTTGTGGAAAGTAGAGGATGGAGAAGACACCCATAATGTCATATATTCCAGTCCCGTACCCTTATCCTAGAATCACCTGAGACCAGCTCCCTATCTAAACATCTCTTCCCTAGAGAGTTCTGCCATTTGAATTAAATTCTTAAGAAGGGACCAAAGAAGCTACTAGGAAGGCGGTGAACTGAAGAACTAAATGAACACAAAAAGTATGGATATGTATATATTCCCTATCTTACAATCCTTAATTTTGTTAGCGTCAACACTAAAAGCAAGCCCCACTAGCTGCAGGTTTCACCACAAAAAAAGGTCTTCCATGTCTCATGCTTCAAAGACAGCTGATTCTTTTTAAATGCCAAGTTGTTTTTTGTTTATTTGTTTTTTAATAAAAAGGTTTAAAAAAAAAGGCATTTTCAGCACTGCTATGCCAACACAGGGATATCCCCTCCATTGTATGGGACACAAAGACACACATCAACTGCAAGCAGGGGAAGCAGCCTTCTCTGCCAGCTATTTTTAGCCCTACTTCGTCAGATTAAAGACCAAATTTAGGATAATAATCCTGGGCAAACTTTAAGAACATGAACTTTTATGAAAACAAATCTGTCCTTTTATGTATAAGTTCCTTAACAGTGAAATCCTATATATCCTTCTGATCTTAAATCAAGGGACCTATATACTCTACAAAAAGCCTGTTAGCTCCTTCAAAAATATAGACGCACATGTCCTAAGAACTGGTAGCCATGTTAAAGACCATTCCTCCCTTTGAAACTTCAAATCTTATCCACTTTTAAAACATTTTTTAGGGAGAGTCTCATCCACTTTCTGTTCTTACCATATCGTTGCTAACTTTAACAGATTCCCTTCCCCCAAAGTTAAAAGACACATTTTTCAGCTCGTTACTCTGCAAGAAACCTTAACACTGTGAAACGGACTCCTAACTCTACATTTTCAGCATATCACTCATTAGCTTAACTATTTTTCTGTCTTCAGACTGCATCAGCACCAACTTTTTACCCTAAAATTTAATGTCAAAAACAAAGCCCACTGCCCCATTTCTGAATTATTTTCTGTAAGAAACCACTAGCACCAATCTAAACTACTGGGAGCATCTTTCTCACCCCTCCCGTTGTATAGCTCTTCGAAGACCATGGTATGAAAATGTTGGTTCCCTAAAAAAACAAAATCCTTCTCCAGGTAAAATGCTTCCCAACCCAGAATACAATTTCTCCTTAATCATCTAAAACTACCTCCTCAGTAACATTGTTCTCAGTTGATTCTCTGGGCTGTACACATGTAACTGCACAAACACAAACTGATTTCAAGCCTCCTCAACTACTTTCATCCATATTCCCAACAAGCTAACTTCCCAATTACATTTGTCCCTCACACCCTCCAATTCCAAAAATCTTAAACACTTTATCTCCACCAACACCCTTCTTCCCAAAAGAAACCTTATTTCCCAGATTTGGTTCAGACACTCCAATTAGTTTTGTATAGTCCAACACCAACATTTCTATAGATACATATACACTTATATCTATAAGGTACCAAACACAGTAGTATGACATATAGTGTCATACATACAGTAGTATGACATATAGTGTCATATACACCCTTTTCCTACAATTTTGTGCAATTTATGTTTCGTTGCCTATGCCATAAGTAAAAGCATCTCAAAGGCATCTCAAATACTTTGCTGTTTCTTTGCTACCCAAACATGCAATAAAACATTACCATGCTTTTTAATCAATCTATAGTCAAAGTAATAAAAATAAGTCTTAAAGTCAGTAAGCAACTTTGATAAGAGTACAAATCTACCCTCAAATTACAGTTTGCTGGTTTGTCTTCCTTTTCTCCCTGAAAAATAGTCTATGCCAAGACTAGATTTCTCTTTCTCTCATCTTTGTAAAACATGGGATACATGACTTCCTCAAGGTCTCAAAAGAAGGTAACAGATCCAGAGACATTTGCTTTTGATTTGACATCTAACATTACACCTACTAATCAGTATTTCCATGTCATTACCCATTTAAAATAGAACTTAAGGCTCCTGACAAAAGTGTAACAGGCACAAATATATAAAGAGGAACAAAACAGCTGGGTAAGTTCCAGAGGAGGCAAAATGATCAAGGGATCAAAGTAATCATTCTAAGACTGACAGAAAGAGTCAGGGAAGACTATGGTAAAGAAGAATAATCAAAATATATAAAACCAAGAAAAGACGAACTCCAGCTTGTAGCATTTCTCAAAACAAAACCTCTGGATATGTTTTGGAACTTTACAGAGACAGATTTGGGACAAATAAATGAAATGTTAAGTAATTCAGGGGCTAATAAACTTGTAGGACTCACTATCTCAAAAGAGAAAAAGTACAGATGAAAACACTATTTGAGAAAGTTTTAAATAAATTTAATTGAGATCCTGAATGGACAAGTTAACACAGACAACCCCAGGCTTACACTCATTACCATAAAGCAGTGGCTTCAGAGGGAGTGAGCCCACACTGTTGCCTGGAAGAGCCACAATTCTCAGTACTGTAGTACTGCCTATGCTCTGTTAAATAAAATTCCACCTTATGCTTAGCCTTTAAGGTCTGTATAAATATATGAAATGGTAATTACTTTCTTGCACCTCAATTTGGCACTGTTGAGAGGATACCTAAAATGCATATCAAAGATTTTATAAACTTCACCTTAAAATAAAGGAAAGGAAGGGAAAATTTTCATCTTTCAAAGAATTAAATATCAAAAAGTTTCTCCTCGTTTGATAGTGAAGTAAAGATAACTCAAACAAGCAAAGTCTCAAGTCATTCTGCCAAATTGAAAAAGTGCTAGCAATTAGGACATACGCTACTTAAAATTAAAAAAAAAAAAAAAAGCATATGGATGGGGGAAAAATGCAAAAACTTTTATAAAATGTTTAAGGTACTAGATGCTCTTCCCCAAATAAGTCATGATTCATAAGAACTCAGAATCTCCTGAGTAACTGAAATCTGTTATAGCGTCCTGACACCTAGAAATTGGACCCAGGAAACGAGAAGGTAAAAAAAAACTCCTGTACCATCTCTCAAGGAAGACTGCAAAACAAGGCAGGATTTCAGTTTCGGGGGTTCACAGGGTAAAAGGTTCCCTCTTGAGAACCCTAATAAGAGTTGCCCCGAAACAAAAACCACCCCACTGCTTCACACCCGGTGTACCAGGAAAAGGTGTATTACAGAGATGTCCTTTGTGTGCACATATGATTTGGCTTCCTCAATTTCCTTTGCCAATCACCGGCCAGAAAGGTGCAAGGGTCCACTCTGGATAAAGACAGAGCTCCTCTAAGAGAAACCTGTAAGCCTGCATATTACCCGTACAAGGAGCTAAAATATCATAAAACACAAGACTACCCGATACCTCTTCCCCGCTGTAAAAATAAAGATGCACCCTCTGGTCTATACACTCCCAACACTCCTGCAAAACATCAGCAAAACTCCGAAGGGACGAACCGGCCGGTATCCTCCCACTTTCTACCCCTCGATTCCCTTTCCCCGGCCACTCACACTTTAGGGAAGAGCCGTGGCGCTGAGAAAGTGGGCTGGTTCCCTTCCTCCTTCGCTCTGAGGCGGCAGCTGCGGAAAGCTCCGGCGCTTTACTGAGGAAGAAGCGGTGCTTGTGTCTCTAAGCCGGGCGGTCACCCCGGGTCTCTTCCGCGCCGCCGGAGCAAAGGAGGCGGCAGCGGCCCCGCTTACCTCCTGTTTTCCTCTTCCTGGATCTCCTCAGGCTGTGTCTTCTGCCCGCCCTGAGCCACTTCTCCCGGAACAGTCACGTCTGGGAGGCTCCAGATTTGGCTCTTACAAAGTTTTCCTCTGGGCTGAGGCTGCAGCCGGCCCCCCGGGTCCCCCCCGGCCCCGCCGCCCTCAGGGCTGGGGCGGGGGAGGGGGCTCTAAGAACTCCTCCCGGAGTCCTGCCGAGGGGCCGGGGGGCCGGCGACTGGCCAAGAGAGAAGACCCCCCCCCCCCGGCGAGGGGGCTCCGGAGAGGAGGAAGGTAAGGAAAGGACGGCGGCGCCGGTCCTGCTCTCCCCGCCGCCCGGGCCGCCGCTTCACATCGGGGTCCCCGCCCCCCCGGCCGGGGGGTGGTTGCTGAGCTTGGGTCCCCCGCTCATACACTCTGGGCAAGATGCTACGGCCCCGGGCGGGTGCAAGAGGCAGCGGCGTGGTGGGGGACCCGGCCGGCTCCGCTCGGCGCCGCCCCCGCTCCCGGCTCCCGCATGTGTCGCTGCGGCTGGGACCCCCTCCCTACACGTTGGGGGTCCCTCGCCCCGCGCCCCGGGACGAGACAGAAGCTCCGGCCCTTCCTCAGCGTCTTCTCACCGCAGAGCAGCTGACTAGTCCCGGCCCGAGGTATCCGCCTCCCTGCCCCCCAGCCGCCGGCTCCGGCTCGGGCTCCGGCGTGTACAGCCGCCGCTGCCGGCCGGGAAGGTGAGGGGGGGGAGAAAAGGGGTGGCCGCGGCTCCCGCTGGTCCAGGTCAGGACGAAGGTCTCGGCGGTGGCCAGTGCACGGGGGCTGGGTCTCTCGGATGCTCCCTCGCTCTCACGCTCTCCGCTGCGGTGGCGGTAGCGCCCGGAGCTCAGCTCGCTGTCTCGCTCGCTCTGTGCGGGGCTCTCGCCTCACTCCAGAGAGGGGCGGGAGGAAAGCGGCGCAGCCGGATGACGCAAGTCACCTAGCAACCGCTCCCCTCACCCCCTCCCTTTTCTGTCCGCCAGGACGTTTCCTGCGCTGGCCTTTTTTTTCCCCTTTCTAACCACCCCGCCCTGGGTGACTCTGGCGCGCTCTGATGACGAAAAAGGGGAAGAGGAAGTCGGGGCCCAGCGAGCGGGTGGGTGCGCCTCGGGCCGCGGGACTAGCCGCCGCTGCCGCCGCCTCTACGGCCGCGTCAGAATTGGAGAGAGGAAGGGGAGGAGCCGAGTGGAGCCTAAGCTGCCGCCTGATCTTACCCCTGACCCGACGGCGGCGGGCAGAGCTTGCTCTGTAGCGGTTTCCTTCAGGGCAGGTGGTGACTGCTCCTTTGGGAGGAAGGCCCAGGCCGCGCGGCCGTGGTCGGGCGCCCACCACCCGAAGGTGAGGCATTTAGCCCCAATGGGCCTTCGAAAAGCCAGGCTGAGCGAGAACTTGCCCTACCGCCTGATCCGCTGCACCTGCTCCAGGGAGCGAGCGCCCCACCCTTCCCGTGGTGTGGGGCGAGATCTAGCACCGGATAACGTGTGGTCGGTCCGAGCAAATGTTTGATGAATGAATGAATGCCTCTCTCCGAGGCCCTCGCGGAGTTCAGAGGAGTTGACGGAAGTGCAAGCGTTTTGTAAGCTACGTGGTATTGTAAAGATGAGAGTGGTAATACATCCCTTCTTCCTCCTCCCACTCCCACGAAAGGAAATAGGGGTGCAGTTTGCGTACGGAAGCACAACCTGAGTGTGTAAAGTGGGGCCGAATTGCCGAGACGAAGGAAGGAAGCCATCCTCCCGGAGACTGTGGGAAGATTTTTTACTTTTTCAGGACGAGATGTTAGTGTGTCTCAATTTTAGGAACCATTCTTGCTTGTATGAAGCTTTGGAGAGCTGATCTTGGTTGATAGTAAGTGTCCATAACCATCACCAGGAAATGTTGGCCTGTGTTGCAGGTCTGACTCAAAGGCTCTTTCCTTTCTAAAATAAATATTATTACTATTATGCAGCTTTTCCTACAGATTTATCTTGGAAAGTAAATTCAAATAAAAACTCATGAGGTTGAAAGTGTAGTTCTCTAGGAAAAGAAATTTTGAGATGAAAGTCTCCGAATCTTTCTTGAACCTGTCCAGGTGAATAGTGTGAGACTGAGTTGAAAGCAGCAATGATGAAAGTAAGCAGATTCCAGAGTTCTTTTGCTGGACCCTGACACACCCTACCTGCTCTGGAAGCAGCATTAATGGATATTACAAGTCTTTCCACTTCAGAGAATAAGGAGCAAGCTTTTATAGGCAGACTTTCGATGCTCAGGGTTTCTACCACCACCATATGGAAACAGTAGACCAAGGAAACTTCTAACTGGGTGAATCCAAGGGCTCATTTTTATTAAAATGATGCAGAAAAATTGATGGGAGTGGGAAGTGGGTGTTGCAGAAGCAAGAAGAGACTCACAAAGCAGCACTTGCCCAAGTGTCCTTGACGAGAAGTTCCAAGAGCCGGGTTAATTATCCTGCTTAAGCTACACTGGGTTTGACTGCCTTGTCATGATCAATGCCCTACCATGTCCTTCCAAAAAAGACTCACAGGGAATCTGGCCCCCAAGTGGTGGCCCCACATGGCTACAAAATAAATCTCTATTTGGTTTTGCCCCCTCCCTAATTTCCTTGTAGAAATTGAATGAGTAAAATGCCCAGATTTAGGAGATTTTGTGAAGCTGAGCACCTCAGATTTTAAGTCCTCTGGGGTTTGGATAAAAAGAATGCAAAAATCCTGTGGTGTGGGGTGCCTGGGTGGCTCAGTGATCATGACCTCTGCCTTCGGCTCAGGTCATGATCTCAGGGTCCTGGGATCGAGCCCTGCATCACATCCGGCAGAGAGCCTGCTTCCTCTCTCTGCCTGCCTCTCTGCCTACTTGTGATCCCTCTCTGTCAAATAAATAAAATCTTAAAAAAAAAAAAAAAATCCTGTGGTGTGGGGCAAGACCTAACACCCAATTGTGGTCGGGCTGAGCAAATGTTTAATGAATGAATAAACTTCTGCAGCCCAGCAGAGGACATCTTCAGAAAAGTATGTACTGTACCACATGGGGTTTTTCAGCAGCCTGATCTGTTTTGTCAGTGGCTCCACCTTAGAACCTTAGTACTGAGAGACAGAAAATCACTCAGGAGAGCCCTCATGCACCTACTTATGAAGTAATAGCAGTGCTAAACTTACTGGGCAAAATCCACCCACCTCACCATCCAGTACTGGAAGAAATTGGAGGAAACAGCTGGACTGGCAACTAGAGAGGAGGAAGTTCATACATTTCCAACTTGGTCTTCGTCTCCTTAGTTCTTTTACTTATTAATGCAGAGGAAAAAAACAGCTAGATTGTTCAAATTCCAAAAAAATCTGAAATTTCAGGTAACAGTTCTTTCCCTGCTTTATCAGTTCCTGATAAAGATCTGCATACTATGTTAAAATATAACAAAGGGATATTTGTAGAGGGTTCTTTTCTCCCGTACTTGAAAGCGTGCTCTTATGAGAAGCTATTTTATCAGTGTATTATCATCCCACATCAGTGGTTTTTACTGTCAAGGATTTCATGAGCTAAATTACCTGGTAAAATTTCTAGAAATGCCATCTAAAAAGTCTTCAATCACTTTTGCATTTTTATTGTGAAATATACATTAAAATGCATACAGCAATTATTTGGTTTAATAAGTTGTTATAAAAGAAACCTGCTTGTGACCAACTAGGTCAAGAAATGGAACATTGCCAGCATCCTAGAAGCCCCCCTAGTGACCTTCCTGAGCACAACTCTTTCCCTCTCTTTTAGAGGTAATCATTTTTCTAACTTTTGTGATAATCATTTCCTTGCTTTTCTCTATTGTTTTTTTTTTCATAAGCATGCACCCCTAAACAATATGTTGTTTCGTTTTGCCCTTTCTGTTGAACTTTATTAAATGGAATGACATAATGTGTAATCTGTTTGCTTACTGCTTTTGCACAACATCAAAATCTACATTTTGTTCAGGTCATTCATATAGTTGTAATCTGTTCGTTTTTAATTGCAGTGTTCCATTATAGCAGTATGCTATAATTTATTTGGCCATTTTATTGTTGATGGACATCTGGATTGCTTCCAGTTTGGGACTGTTAAAAATGCTGCTGTGAATATTCTTCATATTCCATCACATTTATATCAGTTTCTGTATGGTATATACCTGGGAGCTGTTTCTAGAGGTTTTACTCACGCCAGCCATGTATGTGAGTCCCATTACTCCCCACCCTCTACCCCACTCAGTATTGTCAATCCTTTTGCCAGTCTGGTTGTGTATAGTTAGTTGTATGTCATTATGGTTTTAACTTGTTTTCTCTGACTGCTGATGTTATTGAGTCTTTTCCACATATCAACTAGCCATTCGGATTCCCTCTTGTGAAGTGGTTACTACCTTTTTCATGCCCTGTATCTGAAATGCCAGATTTACCTAGATCCTTTGATAGTCCACATTTGAATAATTTATTTCAGGTAAGGTAATGCTACCAAATGAGTTATATTTGGGACATGTTCTTTCCAAAATATAGCTTACTTAATTATCTTCTATGAATTGGCTTATATAAACTTCTTAAAAATAGACTCAGGCCACCTGGTTGGCTCAGTTGGTTAAGCATCTGCCTTCAGCTTAGGCAGGTCATGATCCCGGCGTCCTGGGACTGAGTCTCCTTCACCCTCTGCTGTGCCCCCTGCTTGTGCTCTTTCTCTCTCAAATAAATAAATAAAATATTAAAAAATATATATGTGGCAAGTTTATTTTTTATTTTACTTTTTGCCTTCCAAAATAATCCCATGCTTTCGATTTTCATTGCTGGAATTTCTCATGGTTGTTGTGGGTTTTGTTGTGATTTAGTTTCCCTCAAGTATGTAAAAGATTTTTATTATTTTGAATCTATGTAACTGATTTCTGTTCTTTGTTACTTTGTATGTTATAGGCAACTATGTAACAAATTATCATTTCCCATTTCACTCATTTTATAAAAGTCACTGTGACTTTTTCTTTATTCCTGAAGTCCCTGATAAAATAAGGGTTTGTTGAGGGTTTGTTTTTTAATTTCACTCAGTAATATCAAATACATACCATTCATGTCTCTACCTGGCAAATTTCCCCAATGTATTCTCTTTGGTTGTCTTTATCATTTTCATATCTTCCAGTTCTTTGTGTAGAATCAGTGATGTTTTCTGATTTCTCATCTTAAGATGAGACCCAGAGAAATTATTTTACATAGGATCAAAAAAGCAAGTAAATAGGATGCCTGGACTCCACCCCCAAGTCTTCCAATAGTATGCTTACCATTATATCACACTGACTCAGTCTTCTGGAGCAATAGATAAATTAATTCCAGTGATCTATAGAATATTGTTCACTTCCACATGGCAAACCTCTTATTCTATCATTGAATAAGATTGTTTCATTAAATAAGTTTGTTTCATTTTAAGCCTAACAGCTTTAGGATCAGATTAAGGGTGATATAAGTAAAAATAAATACAATTTTTAAAGATTATTAGAAATAATTTCTAAAAAGGAATTACATGGATACTTGTTTTAGTGTCTTTTTTTTAAGATTTTCTTTATTTGAAAGACAGAACGAACAGTGGGAAGGGGCAGAGGGAGGGGGGAGTAGATGCCCTGCTGAGCAGGAAGCTTGATATGGGCAGGGCTCCATGCTCCATCCCAGGACTCAGAGATCCAGACCTAAGCCGAAGACAAACACTTAATCCACTGAGCTACCCAGGGGCCCCGGATATGTGGTTTAAAAAATAAGGTTTCTCCACTTTTTTCTTCACTAAACCCGCATCACCTCTCCAGAGAACCACTGTGCTTCCTTAATGTCTGAGAAAATTATGACACAAAGGAAAGCAATGGTTAGTAGTGTCATATAATTAAGGAAATACCCTTGGATTTGGTGATCAGCTCCCTAATAATTTCATAATGCTGTTAAAAATGTTGAATGTCAGAACATAATGACATTTGTAAATCCAAGAACAAATCAACCTAGAAAACCTACCAGCTGCTTGATGAGATCACCCCTGTGTTTGCCTTAACCATAAACTGGACTTGCAAAAAGATTGACTGTAAAAGTGAATTACAGATGACCACTAGTTTTAATAGAAAATAAATAAAATAAATCACTTGTAACTTTAATAGTTTAACCTGAGTTTCAGAAAAACCCTTCCTTTTGTTTTGTCATTAATAATGACAAAGTATTTTTACCTAATAAAATCCTACCAAGGTAGGATTGGTTGTAACTTAATTCTTGAGAGCAAAGGCTTTTAAATGTTCTGGTTTTGAAATTCAAAGTTGAGTTACTGAATTAACAGTAGGGAGTTGCCAAAGGTACCAGACAATTTCCAAAACGCAGTGTTATATAGAAAGTATGAAAGTGTTAGATATCTATCATAAGCATAGACTTTTCACATTTACTTCACAATTCAGTGAACAAAAATGTAATTATCACATACTATTTCCTAGCACTTAACGAAGTGCCGAACATATAATGGTGAAACAGACCTAGCTTCAGAGCTTACAGCCTACTCTTTAGTATGAGCTGGGTTTGATACTTGACTCCCATCACTACCATCTAAAACTATTTGTTCTATATTACCACCTGATGATCTATAAGTAAATGGGTGACTGCTTTTATTCTCTTCGTAAGCAAATAATCAGTCTTGTCATTTTTCAGAATTTCACAGAAACACTGAAAAGTAGTATAATGCATGTTTATTTACCTAGATTCAGTGATTGTTAACATTTTGCTACATTTGCTTTAAGCACTTTTTCCTGAACCATTCGAAACTAAGTTGCAGGCATAATGTGACTTAGGTACTTCAGCAGAAATCAACCTCAATCTTTAATCTAACCTAAGAAAATTAACAAAAATCTGTATCTAAATATATAATTCATATTTAGATTTCCCTAATTGTCCCAAATAGTTTTTCCAGTTTTATTGGGCTGTAATTGACAACACTATATAAGGTAAAGGTGTAAAATGTGATGATTTGAAGGGCATACTTATAGTGCAAGAATTACCCAAATAAGGCTATTTCACACAGCCATCACCTCACATAATTATCTTTGTGTGACAGCATTTAAACATTTCAGATCTCTCTTAGCAAATTTCAAGTATATTTTTCATAGCTTGTGCCCTCCCTCAACCTGGATCCAATCAAGTTTCACACATTGCATTCTTCAGTTATATTTAAATGTAAAAATTTTTAGAGAAACTAAAAACTGGACTCTCCAATAATATTTGGAAATAATTGTTTTTACATTATGTCGTTTCTTTCTATAACAGTGTTATATTTTAAGTCTATGAGCATTGTGTATTTTTAGTGGAGGATAGTTTCCTTTCATTCAGTAGCTTTTCACTTTGAAGTCACTTGATGCAGCTCTAATAAGTGGGGAACTCACTCACTGAGATACTGAGCATTTCCCTATTTTCTGAAAATAACCTATACATTTTCTTAGATACTACTTCCTTCCACCTTTGCCCCACCATGCTTTTCCTGGGAAGCTCTGATTTTTCTCCTGCCCCGAATCCTTATTACCACTTTTCCCTCTCCTTGAATTTGTCTTAACTTTCTAGAAACCCTTTCCAGAGCATCTAACTGCACAGTTCTATCTTCTCTTATTCTCTACCCACCTTTCGGGCCACCAAAACTTCTTACCTCTCCCAGAAACTGCACATGATTTCCTTTACCAAAATCCTTTCACTAGGAATCCTTTACATCAGAACCTAGCTAATTCCAAAGAAAGGGCATAATATTTGTCATGAACTTAGGATATGTGGTTATTCAATCTTCACAAAACTCTGCAAAGTAGGTGTGAGATGCCCACATTCCTTATTCCTCTCCCTGACCACATAGGAAGACTGTTTCCCAGCTCCCCTTGCTATTAGACCATGTAATTGGTCTGGCCAGGAGATGTGGGCAAAAGTAAAGTGGGTCATTCCCAGGCTTGATTCTAAAGTCTCCTGAGAGACAATCGGCTTGTGACTTCTCCCTTGTCTGCAATGCTTAAAAGCAAAGGATGTTAAGATACTGGATTACATGTATCACAAGACTTCAGATTCTTTAGTTGCTGCATAGAGGAGTTCAAGCTCAATCAGACAGTGAACTGAGCAGAATGTAAAGTTGTATTAAGTTTCTGAGTTTAATACCAAGTTAGCATTTAGAAACATAAAGTCATTGTGTTAATATTCTAGTCTGGTGAGGTTGGGTTATATAAGCTTTTACAACCTAAGAATGCAACCTCCCTTTGTTAAACTGTTTTTACAGAAACGTGAGTTTTGAGTTCCAATCCCAACTATAAGAGAACTTTTAGAGAAAAGAAAACAGAAACTCTAGGGATTGTTCCTTCTGTGAAAGAAGTACCCCATATTAGAACACCAGTACCCTTCAGATATTTGTTTAACCCTGCCTTTCCAACAGATGGGCTGCCATTTCAAAGATGAAGAAATCCTCAGGTTCTCCAGCCTTTTATTCCAGGGTTCACATTTCTTTTAATAACCAAATAAAATGTCATGACCTACCATCTTATATGCTATGAAAAGTTCCGAGCCAGCTCTCTGCACTGTGGCTGGCTTGTTCAAATTATTTCAATGCTGCACCCAGTGCTGGACACTACTTTTTAAGTTCATCAACATGAGACTGTTCTATGTAGTGGACTTCTAGGTTGAAGGGTAACAAGTGGTTATCATAGTATAAGAACCAACTTGTAGTACAGGAAACAACTTCAAAAGCAATGTCAGATATAACTTTCCCTAAAACTGTTGGCCAAATGCAACCTGAAGGATTTCTTTCACTGATTATGTCTTTCCTTGGGTCTCTCCTAACTCCTATATAAGGGTACAAATCCCATTCATGAGGCCTACACCCTCATGACTTCATCTACTCCTAATTATCCCCCAAAGGCCTCACCTCTTAGTACCATCACATGACTGCACGGCAATGAGGGGTGAGGGCGGTGAGGGGTGAATATGTCAATGTGTAAACATTCAGTCCATTAAAACCCTTAGAGCTGCTTTTCTTAAAAAGACCATCCATGTCCTCCAGAGATGAAATGCCACTCTCTAAACCCCAGAAATAGCTACCATTTGTTTTTCTTTGAAATAGCAATTCCCTTAATGTTTTGCATACAAGTATCAGTAATATGTAGAATCTTCTCTTTTGCTTCTTTTAGCTTAAAAATTCTAGCAATTTAATTTCAAGAGCATTTTTAAATAAATGAATTTGTGATCTCCAGATGGTTGGCTTTTAGTCTTTTACATCATCATTGCAAAAGACATCATATTAGTGGCATTTTAGGCTCTTTTTTTAGATCTATGTCTCGAATGATTAAATTTTCATTTCCCTATTAAAACCAAAAATAACTTTTATTTATTTTCAAACCATCTGAAACTTACAGGAAAGTGGTAAGCACAGTTTAGAGAACTTTTTTGTCCTGAGCCGTTTGAGAATAAATTGCAACTGGATGTCCCATCACGCCCAAATACTTAAGTAGGTATATACAGGACATTCTCTTACATAATCACAGTGCAGCCATCAGAATCAGGACGTTAACACTAACGATTCCTGCCACCTGATCCTGGGACCCCTCCCCCCCCATTAAATTTCATCATTTGTCCCAGTAATAACCTTGATAGCAAAACAGAGGATACACTTCACAATGTATGTTGTGTTCAATTGTCATATCTCTTTAATCTCCTTAAGTCTGAAATGTTTCCTCAGTCTTTCTCTGGCTTTCACAACTTTGATACTTTTGAAGATTACAGGTAGTTCTTCTGTAGACCCTCCCTCAATTTGGATGTGTTTGTGTTTAGCAGGAATATTACCAAAATAGTGCTGTTCTTGTTCTATTTCATTAGGTGCCGCTCACTTTGTTTAATCACTTGATTAAAATGATGTATGCTGGGCTTCTCCACAATTAGGTAACTCCAAAATATAGTTACTATTTTTTCCATTTGGAATTAATAACTATTAATTTTGTAAGGGTACTTTTGTGGAAATACTTTAGCTCTAAATAAATATCTTATTCCTCATCAAACTTTCATTTTACTATCTTATTTATATCCTTATAGGCCCTTGGTTCTCTCTCGTTTAATAAGTTATAACCTGTTACTATTATTGTTTATCTTGGTGGTTAAGTTGTCCTACATTTGGCCAGTGAGAACCCTTCCAAACTGGCTTCTATGTCATTTTTCCCATGGTTCCTTTAGTATTTTTTTTCTAGCCCAACAAAATGTTCCAGACTAATGTTGTACTTTTTCTGCCCCAGTGTTGGATGTGGCCCTTTCTCCAAAGAATAGGGATCATCAGATAAAATAAAGGTTAATCAGTTAAATTTGAATTTCAGATAAATAATGAATAGATAATTGGCATAGGTGTGTTCCATGCAATAATTTCTTATTTGCTAAATATCTGCTATGTTTTTAGATGATAAGTCTGGCATCCTACCAAGGAGCCTATGTCCCTTTAAGTGGTAAATGGTATTTAAAAGCCACAATTTGGGTGGATCTGCTGATTGCAATTTGAGTCCACAGCTCTCAGACTCTCTTGATGGGCAGAGCTAGGGAATATGTGTACAGGCACACACAAACACACAGACATTTACATCTGTATTTATATATCACCATGATGCCATATAAATATGGATACACTATAATCCATAAGTTTACACTAATAATATCTCATTCCAATCCAACACTCAGGGTTTATTCCATTTTTTTTCCCATATTTATGACTTCATTCTCCCAGGGTGAGAAACCTGACTTGCATTATCCTTAATATACTTACTTATTTGATCCATCCCTTGGTTTATAACCAAATTCACACCACAGCCTCTGCCCCCTGGGCTCTGACCCCTCACCACAGGCTGCCCCACAGCATGGATGCCCCCTTCACCTTGCTTGGGAACTGCGCCTCCCCCTTCTCATGGTATGCCCCTCCCTGCATGGATCTTCTCCTCCCCCTGCCCAGGCTTTACCACCACACACCGTGTGGAAGGCCTCGTCGGCCTGCTCAGAATTTGAAGCCACCCAGGTCCTTCTCCCCATGTGCTCACCCTCCTTACCTAGCTTTAGCATGAATGTCTTTAAAAATAAGTGATACTTGAGTATGAAATACCATATTCCTCATATTACTCAAAACACAAGCTGAGGTTTTTCAATATAAAAGAGGCTTTGACAGACACACCTGGAAAAATACTTCCTCACAGATATTTGTAGTCATTTGCATTGAACTGATACTGTGACATATTGACTAATAGCAAAAATCCAAGAAAAGGCAACATTAGAAAATGTAGAGTACTCTTTAAAAACACATGTTTGTTCTCTATTCCCTCTCAAAGCCCCCTAAAATAATAGCAAAGGAATAAAAAGTTATAAAAAAGAATACAAAGAGAACAGGAGATAAAATAATAGGAGAAAAGAGATGTCAGGAAATTCTAGAAGATACTGGCTAGGCAGGAGCAACTCACTTCAAGAAAAGGAAGCTAAGGGTGCCTGGGTGGCTCAGTGGGTTAAGCCTCTGCCTTCGGCTCAGGTCATGATCTCAGGGTCCTAGGATCGAGTCCTGCATCGGGCTCTCTGCTCAGCAGGGAGCCTGCTTCTCCTCTCTCTCTCTCTGCCTGCCTCTCTGCTTACTTGTGATCTCTGTCTGTCAAATAAAGAAATAAACTTAAAAAAAAAAAAAAAAGAAAAGGAAGCTAAAACCTAAGTTTCTGCAGCAGAGTGGCCTGCAATCACCAACCAATTCCTGATAGGGAACCCTAGAAAATGGCAAAATTGAAGTCATTAGTTGCCTCTGAAGGCACAAACAGAAAATAGGCTTTTTCTTAGAGATGAATGGCAAGCCAAGGATCACTCAAACATTTGAGGAAAGTCTAATGTGAAAGTAAAGGAAATTAAAGAAAGAAAATTAACCTGGAGGAAACTGAGATAATACAGAAGAAGCAAACTATCAAAGACTGTGATAAAACATGTTAAAGACAAAGGGCATTCCCCAATAGTGTGTGTCTATATCTGTGTGTGTTGAGATCATTAAAGACTCACCTTTAATAATAGGAACTTAATAGATGACATCTTGATTTGAAAAATCATGACACATCTGTATGAGCATGTTATCTGGATGCAAATACTACGAGGAAAAAGCACCTGAAGAGTAGGGGTGCCTGGGTGGCTCAGTGGGTTAAGCCTCTACCTTCGGCTCAGGTCATGATCCGAGAGTCTTGGGATCGAGCCCCACATTGAGCCCCACATCGAACCCCGCATCAGGCTCTCTGCTCAGCAGGGAGACTGCTTCTCCCTCTCTCTCTCTCTGCCTGATGCTCTACGTACTTGTGATCTCTTTATCTCTCTCCAATAAATAAATAAAATCTTTAAAAAAAAAAAAAAAGCACCTGAAGAGTTGAGAGTAGTTGTCTCTAAGGAAGCCACATTAGATCAGGGAAAAAGCAGGGACCCTTTATTTTTGTTTGTTTGATTTTTTTTTAATTTTTATTTATTTATTTGAGAGAGAGAGAGAGAGAGAGAGAGAACACCAACAGGAAGAGGGGCAGAAGAAGAAGGAGAAGCAGGCTCCCCAATGAGCAGGGACTCCATCCCAGGCCCCTAAGATCATGACCTGAGCCAAAGGAGATGGTTAACTGACTGAGCCACCCAGGAACCCCCTTGTTTATTTTTGTTATTGTTTTTTATAAACCCATATACTACTTGGATAAAAATGAGAATTTAATTTAAAGATTGTTTGTACAGATTGAAATATCTCAATATAGCACAATTTGAAAAGAAGAAGGCTATAGTGGAAAGAACCAGAATTCGATACCTAGATTCAAGGACAATTCTGCCCTTTCATTGCTTATGTAAATCTGTGAAAGACTTAAGCCTTGAGGCTCAGTTATACATTTATAACTTGGGGATAATAATACTTGCCCTACTGTGTTAGTTTATAAAGCCTGCCATAACCAAATACCACAGACCAAGTGGCTTAAACAACAATTTTATTTTCTCACAGCTCTGGAGGCTGAAGGTCCATGATCAAGGGGTCGACAGGGTTGGTTTCCCTTGAAGCCTCTCTCCTTGTCTTTCAGATAGCCATTTCCTCACTGTATCCTCAGATGGCCTTTCATTTGTGGGAGCTCATCCTTAGGGCCCCTTCTTCTTCTTATGAGGATACTAGTCATGGTGGAATGGCCACATCTTAATTTAATCACCTCTTAAAAGACCTTATCTCCAAATACAGTTACATCTGAGGTACTGGAGATTGGGATTTCTATATGTGAATTTTGGGGAAACGTGATTCAGCCCATTACACCTACATTCTACAGCCATTCATTTGCTGGGATTTACTGGGCCTCCTACATGTTCCATTGTGTGCTAGACAATGAGGACTGAATGAGAGGATCAAATGAGATAATGGTCTTTGAAACGAAAAAAAATGTTTTTAAATTAAGGCACAGCCCATCTGACATAATTCTTTGTTTTACAGGAAATAATTAAATTAGAAATAAATCAAATGAAGAAGATGGAAAATCTCTAAAAAAGAAGAAAACAGGAAGCGTGGACTAATTTATTAAATTGCACCTGGTATGTGCCAGGCACCGATTATAAAATTTATATAAATTATCTCATTTAATCCTTACCTCTACCCTGCTGGAAAGACATTATCAAAATCATTTTCCTGGTGAGAAACCTATCACTCAGAGACTCAATAAGTTCCCTAACTAAGCTTGTAGAGCCAACCTGACTTGAATTTGGATCTATCCAATCCAAATTCAAATAACAACAGAAAGGAATTATGGTTAGGTTTTATTTCTTTAGATTATTTTTGTTAAATATTGAATGCATTCAACATGTGTAATTTATCTGTTTAGAGTATAACAATAAAATGAGCACCTGTGTACTTACAACCTGACTTGAAATAGAAAATATTACCAATATCATAGAAATTCTGTTATATATCTCTCCCCCTCCCTATTCTTTTCTCTCTTCCTTTCATAACCGTTATTCTAGTTTCTTTCTAAAGTTTTTTTTAATCTGTTATTTTTAGGTGGTGTGGAGGGACAGAAGGAGGAGAGAGAGAATCTGGAGCAGACTCCCAACTGAATGAGGAGCCCGACTTGGGGTTAATCCCACAACCCTGAGATCATGACCTAAGCCGAAATCAAAAGTCAGACCTTAATCGATGAGCCACCCAGGCACCCCTATGCTAGTTTTGAGTTACCAACCTGTCTCACACACACAAACACACACACACACACACACACACACACGCATTTTCATTTTCATTTTGCATGTTTTTAAAATCCAAAAATTCATATGTTCTTCTGGAACTCACCTACCCCCCCCCCC